>JASVEL010010272.1:0-23688 GCA_032618575.1 Nicotiana noctiflora
ATTTGAGTATATGTATTGTTAAATGCATGTTATGGTTAGCCTTACTGGCTCATGTTAAAACTTGAGGGAAGATTCATGATTTACGCCTCGTATAGGTGCATGTTGCGAAGGAAGTGGTTCCACTGGGGGCTTTTTCGAGAGGGTATTCATATGTTATAAAATTCAGTAGAGTTGGTTGCGTACTGGGACAAGTCAGGGCAAGTCAGGGCCGGATGGCTCTCATTAGCGTTCCTAGTGAATTCAAGAGGTAAAGTGTGGCGTTTGATAATTCTGAGACTATAAGTACAGTTGGGAGTCAAATTTTTGAAGCAACTTATGAAGAAGGGCACAAAACGTTCTATGATGTCTTGACTTGTGGTATAGTATTTGAGAGACATGAAATGGTCGTCGTTCTTGAGATAGCATGGCCTCATGATTTAAGGTCACTCTGGGTGAGTGCAGTTTTTAATATGTTAGGTATTGAAGGGAGATATTAACATTTCTAAGGCAATCCAGGATTAACTGGAAGGAAGTAGATTGATTAGCCATAGTTGAGTTGGCATATTGGTGTCAATGATCGGTTCATGTAATGTGATCGAGTTATGCATGCGATTTGTGGCGGTGAATTTGAGACTTGTCAGCCGCAGTGATTGATGTTATTCCGAAGTATTCTTCTGTTAGGGGCCTGTTATGAGTAGGCAGACCTCGAAAAGGGGTTATGGTTGCTTGGACCACTACTTAGAGATTGGCATGTTCAACGGTTATGAGAATTCGCCTGTATGTTGCTATAGTTCTCCTGAAGTGAGTTAAATGGAAGGTCTTATGTGATGAAGTATTAGCCTATTGTCAGTTCTAGAGTTATGATGGAAATCGTGTCTATCATATATCGACACGTGAGGTGTAGTGAGTGGTATGGAATTTGAAGTAAGGACCAAGGTCGCAGTTTGGTCAATGAATGTTATATAAAGAGCTCGGATGAGCAGGAAAGGAGTTTCAGTGTTTTGAGTAAGATGGGTATGAATGTCAGTATCACTTGAGATCGGTGTTCTGTGAGAAAGGCTTTGCATCCCGGTTAGGGACTCCTGATCGCTTTTCAGTGTTAGTACAGCGGTCGTTTGAATGTGCAGGCCCGTTTAATTATTCGGAAGATGGTGGAGCTTGTCCCACAAGAAGATTGTATAGGTGCGACATGTAGTCACTTGATTGGTTAGAAATTTAAACCAAGTATGAGGATTTTGGTGATATCATCCGTTTGAGAATTTATGCCTGGAGGGCACTCTGCTTATTGGGTTATAGACATGTGAAATATTATTGACTTAGCTTGGTACGACCAGGATAGACTTAAGGTCGGTGGATTGGTTTAAATGTGGAAGTGAGCCTTGCATCAGGCCAGTTGTGTTTCTTCCAGCAATGCGCCCTTTGTGGAGGGATAGTCGCGGTCTTATTTCGCGGTTAGTTAATTCATGTAAAGATATATTGCGCCGTATGAGTGTGAGACTGCTTGGTAAGTTCCTTATGTGTTGAGGTTCCGCTCAGCGATGATGTTATATGAGCATGATGGCTCTTGAGACTCAGATCTTATATCGCACCTCAGTTGTGCTTGAGTTTGTAGCCTATAGCGCTATATGTTTCCTTGTGTCTGATATCATGCACCTTAGTGTGCTTATGATTGATATTCAGCATTTTGATGTGATGAGCTATTCAGCTCGACGTATGGCTCCTTGTGTGAGTTTTATACAGGGGATCGGGTGGCACGCCGCCATGGTTATATTGTTTGGATCACGTGGCACACCGCCATGGTTATATTGTTTGGATCGGGTGGCACGCCGCCATGGTTATATTGTTTGGATCGGGTGGCACGCCGCCATGGGTATATTGTTGGGATCGGGTTGCACGCCGCAACAGTGTGATGTTTATTTCAGTGTCCATAATTGCTTTAATGTGTTCTGTTTCCTATTTTTCTGGGGAAGTCCATGTTAGTGTGAGAGTTGAATAGTTCTCTCTAGTGTTCGCCTTCATTTTGTATCACGTACGAATTAGTGGCCTAATGAAACATTGTGTCATCTTGTAGGACTTTTGATTATGTCTGAGGTGGCTTATCGCCTGAGCAATTCGTAATGGGTGAGGTGAGATCATTGAATTCGAGATCAGTGTAATCCTGAGCATATGAAATAAATTAAGGGGCTAAGACCATTGTTTAGTTCAGAATGAGGTAATGGTTCTTGTCAAAAGTATAGACTGAATAATTTGTTGACTTGGCAACTAAATATGAATTCCGGCACATCTCTTCCGTCATATCGGTGTTGTAAAAGCTAGAGCAAGACCTATGTAGGTCATGAGATGCAATGAGAGCATCATATTTGTGGAATTTCGACTATTATATTTAAAGAATATTATTGTGGTCCCATGAGTAAAGTGATGCAAAGTGTGAATTCAGCAATGTTATGCAGTCATGTATGGGTACAGCGTGTGAAGAATGATATGGTGGTAGTATGATGGAAACATGCTAGGCAGGAAATTTCGGATGTTGGAATTGGGTCTAATGGCTAATTTACTCGAATAAAGGAGTATATCTATAGAGTTATCAAGCTAATGTGCTCAAATGAGTTGTGGAAGCACAGGAAGTTGTATGAGATGTCAAACCAGTGATTTCAGACTACTTCAGTGTAGTTCTCAGCACGTTCGAGGACGAACGCATGTTTAAGTAGGGGAGATTGTTACGACCCAACCGGTCGTTTTGAGTACGGCGCGTCATTCAGCAGTTTGAGGCCATGAGCAGCTTCATCTCAGGTATATTGACTTGTGTGTATGGTCAGAATTAAAATTTTAGAAGTTTGGAGTAAAATTTAAATGAAAATTCTCATTTCCGAAGCTTAAAATTGAAGAAATGAACTAGGATTGGAATTTTGAGTCTACAACCTCGGAATTGGGATTTGAAGGTTCCAACAGATTCATATGATGATTTCGGACTTGGGCGTATGCCCGGATCGGGTTTTGGATAACCCGGGAGCGTTTTGGTGCATATTATGGAAGATAGCATTTTAGAAGAAATTGCATCAGTTTGGCTTAAAATGCATTTTAGTGTTATTGATGTCCGTTTGGGATTCCGAGAATGGGAGTAGCTCCGTATGGTTATTCTGGATTTGGGAGCGCGATTGGAAGTGAATTCGGAGGTCCGTAGGTCATTTTGGAGTCGTTTGGCTAAAGATAGAAAATTGAAGGTTTTTGAGAAAATTTGACCGGAAGTGGAAATTTTGATATCGGACTCAAAATGCAAATCTTATGGTTCGGATAGCTTCGTTAGGTGATTTTGGACTTAGGAGTGTGTCCGGAATATTTTTGTGATAACCGGTGTAGAATTAAGCTTGAATTGGCAAAGTTAGTATTTTGGCAAATTCTGGTTGATAGGTGAGATTTTGATCCGAGGGTCGGAATGGAATTCCGAGAGTTTCTATAGCTTAATTATGTCATTTTGGACTTGTGAGTAAAATTGTAAGTTAATCGAACGTGATTTGATAGGTTTCGGCATCGGAAATAGAAGTTGGAAACTTCAAAGTTCTTCAAGCTTGAATTGAGGTGTAATTCATGATTTTAGCGTTGTTTGTTGTGATTTGAGGCCTATAGCAATTCCATAATGTATTTTGGGACTGATTGGTGTTATTGGTCGGGGTCCCGGGGGCCTCGGGTGTGTTTCAGGTTGTGATCACGCTCTTATTTGATGTTTCAACGTCATTTCTTTGGACATAAAAGTGTACTAAATTAAGCTAACGAGCACCATATTCAATTTTGTTTGAATTATTAGATCCGTATCGAAATTATGGAGCCATAGGAAAAAGAATCATCGAATTTGGACATCGTATGAAAAGGTTATGCTTATTTTTGTGTCGGGGAAAAACTGATGCTTCTGGTATGCTCGCAATTGCGAACATTTCCATCGCAATTGCGATGCCTGTTCGCAATTGCGAGTTTTTTTGTCACAAATGCGACCCTTCCCAGCCTCTATTTGTTCGCAATTGCGAAGAACTTCTTCGTTTTTGCGAGGGTTCGCAATTGCGAACCCTGGATCGCAAATGCGACTTCTGCAGCTTGATTTTAGCTGTGAACCTCGAGTTTTTGCTTCATTTTACTATATTTTGAGCCCTAGGTCCGAGAATGGGCGATTTTGAGAGTGGATTTTCATACCAAATCATTGGGTAAGTTCCTCTAACTAGTTTTCAATTTTTATTTTGTGTTTATACCTTAGATTTAACATCAAAATTCATGAGAATCAAAAAGGAGAATTTGGGTTTTAAAGAAAAACCTAGAAATTGAGATTTTTGGATTTTGACTACGATTTTGAGTATGGAATTAAGAGAAAATTATATATTTGAGTTCCTACGGTCATGGGTAATCTTTATCTTCAAAAAAATTCAGATTTTGAGCACGTTGGTCCGAGGGCATTTTGGTCATTTTACATAATTTCACGTATTAGCTTAGAATTTATTTGTTGAATAAATTACTTGAATTATTATTTACGTTATAAAATTTAATTGAATAGATTTGAGCCATTTGAAGTCGGATACTCGTGGCAAGAGAGTCGTTTCTTAGCGGTTTTGTACCGGAATTGAGGTAAGTGGCTTGTCTAACCTCGTGTCGGGGAACCTTCACCCCTAAGATATTATGTGATATTTTAAATGCCTTGTACGCAAGGTGACGGGCGTGTACATGCGCTGGTTGTTGTAACTCACTTTACTTGAATCGTCAAATTCGTGATATTCCTGTCCTTAGTTGATTAATTTATGATATTTACCTGGCATTCGTTAGGGAAGCATGATTAGATAGGATTTATCTGTCTAATTGCCAAATTGTCTTACTTGAACTTCTTGATAATTGTTGGCACTAGTTTTCGGTGAAGTTGTAGTTAAGCATATTATGTTTTCTCTGTGCGTTTTCTTTATTTGTTCTGTTGGTGGACTGCGAGTTCAATTCCCGGAGATCCCAGGGCTGTGGGTTCGATTCCCAGAGACCCGGAGTGTTATTGTTTGTGGACTGCGGGTTCAATTCCCGGAGATCCAAGGGCTGCGGGTTCGATTCCCGGAGACCCGAAGTTTATTGATATATTATTGAGATATGGACTGCGGGTTCGATTCCCGGAGACCCGGAGTGATATTGTTTGTGGACTGCGGGTTTGATTCCCGGAGATCCTGAGTTGTTGAGATATGGACTGCGGGTTCGATTCCCGGAGATCCCGAGTTATTGAGATATGGACTGCGGGTTCGATTCCCGGAGATCTTGAGTTATTGAGATATGGACTGCGGGTTCGATTCCCGGAGATCCCGGAGTGATATTGTTTGTGGACTGCGGGTTCGATTCCCGGAGATCCCGAGCTATTGATATATTATTGAGATGTGGACTGCGGGTTCGATTCCCGTAGATCCTGAGATTTATTGAGACATGGGCTGCGGGTTCGATTCCCGGAGACCCAGGGGTACTGTTGATGGGACTGTGGGTTCAATTCCCACAGGTCCTGGACTTGTTGATTGAGTTTTGTTACTCGTTGTTAGCTTAATTGTAGACGGTTGCAGTAATCACTTTATTGTTGTTATTTCAGAGTTATTCTCACTTAAACTGCTTATTTTGTCATTATCATTTTGTTATTGTTTTTCTCAATAGGGCCCTGACCTTCCTCGTCACTACTCCATCGAGGTTAGGCTTGGCACTTACTGAGTATCGCCATGGTGTACTCATGCTACTCTTCCGCACACTTTTGTTGTGCGGATCCAGGTACATCAGGACATGCCCATACTAGGTAATTCAGCAGTACATTTGGAGACCTCGAGGTATGATCTGCTACGTCCGCGGATCCGGAGGCCTTCCTTCTATTCGTATAGTATTAGTAGATGTCTTCCTTCATTTTGTTGTTAGATACTCTTTACACATAGAGCCACAGTTGTATATTCTCTTTTAGTCTGTGTTACCCGTGGGATTCCGGATCTTAGTGGTGTTTTTATACGGTGTGTTTGACGGGTGTATGTGCCAAGCGGCACGAATTACATTACTTTTTATATTATATCGTTTTTCCGTTATTCCTTGTTTAATGTTCATAAACTTATATATTCCGCAATGTGTTAGGCTTACCTAGTCGCGGGGACTGGGTGCCGTCATGACAGGTTCACGATTGGTGAACTAGGGTCGTGACAACAATAAAGCCATCTCCCTCGCATTTGAGTATTCCCACGTTCTGTAATTCCTCACAATAACGTCAAGCACAATCCCGTGGGTCCTCAAAAGATGCACCGCTGAAGGTGGTAGAGAAGAGTTTGGTGAAACCTATCCGTCCTCCGTAAGACTTTTGAAGGCGTAGTTGATCTATCACCAGACCGTGTTATTGTTCGGCTGGAGAAGCGGTACGTGACTTCGCCGTTCGTGGGAAGACAAGAGTGGAAATTCAACTTAATATTTTGAAGAACGAATTCGCACGATAAGAAAGAACAAATGAGAAACTTTTTCCTAACTCAATAGACTCTGGAGGACAAGTACAGACATCTCCGTACCTACCCCTCAAACTCTACTAAGCTTGTTCGTGAGTGGTGAGACCTATGTAACCTAGAGCTCTGATACCAACTTGTCATGACCCGGGTTTTCTGCCGTCATCGAGATCGTGATGGCGCCTACTCGTGGTAGCTAGGCAAGCCAATTCATTTAACATTATCCTGTGCATATCATCATTTTTATACTCACACTTAATAACAAGAGAAATGATTACTCAATTTAAGAAATGCGGAAGTCTTTCTAAATAGAGATGAATAATACTAAGGTAAAACACTGATAAAATCCTTTACCCAAGACGTGGAGTCACCAATTCACGAACTACTAAAGAATACTACACATAATGGTCTGAAAGAAAATAATAAATATTTGTCTGTCTCACAACAATGAGACCACAACAAATAACATAAGTAAATAGAAGAGGCACCGGGCCTGCGAACGCCTACAAGCTACCTAACTCTCGAAATGCTCAAAACTCTCACGAGTACCCTACTGCTACTGCTGCTGCTACTCCTGCTCGAAACCTGGACCTGTGCAAAAATGCACAGAAGTGCAGTATCAGCACAATCCGACCCCATGTGTTGGTAAGTGCCTGGCCTATCCCGGCGAAGTAGTGACAAGCCTAGGACCAGCCACTCACATAAACCTGTGCAGCTCTATATATGTACATACCACAAAACAACAGGATTATCAAGTAACGAAATTAACAAAGAAGTATCATACTGGGCGAAACACAATCAGCAACATATATTAAATCAGTAAAGAAAAATCAAAGTATGATAAAAATAAATGTTATCAAAATAAAGAAATTTCAAATAGTTGCACGGCATCACCCTTCGTGCTTTTACTCTCATCTTCACATCCATGGCACGGCATGATCCTTCGTGCATGGTTCAAATAATAACGACACGAAATGTTCCTTCGTGCATAATCAATATCACAAGACACGACATGATCCTTCGTGCATAATCAATAATAGGCACGACATTATCCTTCGTACATAATCAATAAAATAAGGCACGACATGATCCTTCGTGCATAATCAATAAAACAAGGCACGACATTACCCTTCGTGCATAATCAATAAACAAGGCACGACATCACCCTTCGTGCATTATCACTCTTCCTCACCCAAATAACAATCACAGTTAAGGGCAAAAGAATGAAACAATTAACATGAACCATCCCGGCAACAGACACAATAATCATCACAGTAAAGTCCCGGCAAGGGAAACAATAATCAACTTCACAATAAAGTCCCAGCAAGTGAAAACAATAATCAACTTCACAACCCGGCAAGGGAAAACAATAATCAACTTCACAACCTGGCAAGGGTTTAAGATTATATCTTAAAAACATCCCACAATATATGTCAACAAACGACTCACGGTCATGCTAGACGCCAGTATATGGATGCTCATCACCACAGACCATACACCACACTCGATCACATAGCAATTAGCACATTAATACTATTACCTCAAGCTAGGATAGATCAAACACTTACCTCTAAGCCTTGAAGTCCAATTATCCTTCAATTATAGCTTTAGCTCGAATTTCAGCTTTCAACTTGCTCGAATCTAATCACAATCGGTTCAATTACATAATAAATACTATATAAATTGGTTTGGATGCTTAAAAATAGTTTTCTCAAAGTTTAAACCAAAATTTCCCAAAATGCCCCTGGTCCCACATGGTCGGAACTCGGGGTTCGGACCAAAATCCGGTTACCCATTCCCTCACGAGTTCAAATATATGATTTGTTTCAAAATCGGACCTCAAATCGAGGTCTAATTCTCCAATTCATGAAAAACCTAGGTTCTACCCAAAAACAAGAATTTCCACCATGAAAACTTTTGATTTCTCTTGAAAAACATGTTTAATGATGTTAGGAATTGAAAGAATTAAGTAAAAAGTGACTTACAAGTGTTTTGGAGTGATTTTGCTCTTGGAGAATCGTGTGTGGTGTGTTGGGTTTTGAAAGAATGAAGAAAAGAGGTGCAAAATTCGTTTAAGTATCAGATTGCACAACTGCGATTATGGGAATTGCGAACGTTTATTCGCAATTGCGAACATAGCAGGTTTGGGACTGTTGCTCTCGCATTTGCGAGAAAAAGTTTGCATTTGCGAACTCTGACCCAGGCCTGCCATCCTCGCATTTGCGAGACTTTGTTCGCATTTGCGAACTTAGGGTGATTTCTGAATTCATCGCATTTGCGATATTAGTTTCGCATTTGCGAACTGGGCTGGATGCTGTGCTCCTCACATTTGCGAGACATAGTTCACATTTGCAAACCAAGACCAGCCTAAGCCCTTTTCGCATTTGCGACTACTTGTTCGCTTTTGCGAACTTAGCCTATTTCTTGGAGACATCGCAATTGCGAGTATTTCTTCGCAGTTGCAAAAATATCAGCTGGGGAAAAATTACCAGCTGTTGTTATTTTTCAAAAAATGCTCTAACGGCCTATCAGATCTTTACTCGAGCGCTCGGGCTCCAAACAAAACATGCACACAACTTCAAAAACATATTACGAACTTGCTCATGCGATCAAATTGCCAATATAACATCGTTTTCATCAAATCAAGCCTCAAGTTCATGATTATCTTTCTTTAGTTTCATAAACTTTCATTATTGGAACTCAAGGTTCAAAACACATCAAACGACATCCAAATGTCGTCAAACTTTGCAGAAAGCACTCATAAAATATTTAAGACTTGTACCGGGCGTCAGAACCAAAATACGAGCCCGATACCATGGTCGTTTAATCCATTCTCTTTTAATAATTTCCGCAAAAACAATTTAACAAAAAAATTCATATCTTGGGCTCTAGGCCTCCGAATTCAACTCCGGACACATGTCCGAATCCCATATTTTCCTACGGACCTTTAGGGACCGTCCGATCTCGGGTCCGGGTCCATTTACCAAAAATATTGACCGAAGTCAACTATACCAATATTAATATCAATTTTCTTCAAATTTTTCATAGAATTCACATATTCTAGCACAAAATCTTTCCGGCTACATGCCCGGATTATACACGTAAATCGAGGCCACATAAAATGAGGTTTTAAAGGCCTCGAAAGCACGGCACAAGTGAGGAAAACAGGTGATGACCCTTTGGGTCGTCACAAGTTCGCAATTACCACAAGTAATGCCCAGCAAATTTTATACTTCATTGAATTTTTACCACTTTTCACCATTCTTTCGAAACCCAAAAATCATAGGCGATTTTTCAAGAGCAACTTCATCACAAATAATTTGTAAGTTGATTTCATTAAACATGTTTTCCACTTGAAATCAAGGATTTTCCTGGGTGAAATGGGGTTTTGGGTAGAACCTAGGTTTTCTATAAAGTGGGGAGCTGTACCTCGATTTGAGGTCTGATTTCAAAACAAATTACTATTTGAGTTTGTGGGGGAATAGGGAACTGGATTTTATTTCGAACCTCGAGTTTTGACCACTGGGCCCAGGATGGTATGGGAATTTTTGAGTGAAACTTTGGGAAATCCATTATTATGCATTCAAATTGATTCGATTAGCATTTGTTGATAAATTCAAGCAATTTGTGATTAGGTTCGAGCGAATTGGATGTGGAACCGTGAGGTAAAGCAATAGTTGAGGATTAAGTGGATTTCAAGGCTTTGATGTAAGTGTTTGGTGTAACCCTAGCTTGAGGGAATAGGAGTTGAGTCTTGTTCTAATTGCTATATGATTGAGTACGATGTATAGGCATGGTGACGAGTATCTATACATCGGTTTCTAGCATGACCGTGAGTCCTTATTATGTGATTATCCTGACTTGGTTGTAATCTCCGTGATTATTGAAGGATTTCTGTATGTTGTGAATAATATGTGAACGGTGATAAGATTATTCCCTTGCCGTTATGTTTGGTTGAACTTGTTGGATTCTTTCTCTTGCTGGGATGTTTGCCATGTATTTGCTTATTTTATGCCCTTTAATTGTGACTGTTTTTGGGGAATCAAATTGTTAATGATATTGAGGATCGGGTTGCGTGCCGCAACAATGATATTGAGGATCGGGTTGAATGCTGCGATAATAATATATGAGTATCGGGTTGCACGCCGTAACAATGATACATAATAAATGATATGGAGCGGGTTACACGACGCAACAATGGTAATTATGGAGCAGGTTGCACGCTGCAATAGTTAATTGATGCTCTTTGTTTATATTAAGTATTGATTCCTTGTTCACGGTGAATCTAAGTTATTTTAGTTCATTATTCTGGATTACTGTTAATATTGTATCTCCCCATAGCATTCCCCTCCCATGTGATTAGTTGCTTGGTATTTGATTTCTGCTGTATATTTATAACTGCACAGATTTATGTGGTATCCAGTCTAGCCTCGTTACTACTTCGCTGGGGTTACAGTAGACGCTTACTAGCACATTGGGTCGGTTGTGCTGATGCTACACTTCTGTGTAATTTTACACAGGTCCAGGTTTTGAGGAGCAGCTGCAGCAGTTGTACGGGAGCAGGATTTCATTATCAAGAACTGAGGTAGCCTTGCAGGCATCCGCAGGCCCGACATCTCTTGTTGATGTTTTCTTTTTGAGTGTTGCCTCATTATTTTCGAGACAGACATCTGTTATATTTCTTTCAGACCTTTGTATTTAGCTTATTCTTAGAGGTTCGTGAGTAACGTGACACCAAATCTTGGGTAGAGTCTATTATTGACGATTTTGCATTTTGATTCATTTTTACAAAATAAAACTTCCGCTATTGTGCTTAGTAGATTTTATGTTCTATATTGATGCTATAAATTATTAAGATAATTGTTTAGTGATAAAAGGTAAATAAGTTGGCTTGCCTAGCTAGCACGATTAGGCGCCATCACGACTCTGATGGTGGAAAATCCGGGTCGTGACAGGTTCAAATTAGAATTTCAGACTTGATGAAATGGATTTTTAGGGGGAATTTAAAGCTGGAAAGGATTTTGGAATTTTCAAACCTCTAGGGCTACCTTTTATAGGCAAAGAAAAGGGACAGAATGTTCTTGAAGAGTTTACTCATCCCCCCCCTTTTTATTTTCAGAAATTACATATTAGTCCTAAAGTTTTTACTCGTTTCTCAAGCTATAGCTTTTAGAACGCTAAAACTTATATCTAGACCCCTTCTAGAAGAATTTAGGGTGTTCTAGCTTGGTTTTCCTACCTATAATATAACTATACTACCTTTATTTGAAATTTGGAATTCCAAACTTTAACAAACTGGGCCATTTTCAATGCCTCCAAAATACCCCTAACCACCCCCTAGAATTACCATCATAGCTGAAATCTACCAGCTATAACCAACAAACCTAAAGTCTGAATTAATGGACCAAAAATACAGAATCAAAGATCAATCAACAATTAAACTAATTATAACTGACAAAATATTAATCAACACAGAACCAAACGAATACCTAAAACAAAATTGAAACTAGAGTCTAGCAGAAAACATATTACAAAACTAATGATCACGTGTTCAAACTAAATACTGCACTATTTATCAATTAACGATTGAACTAATTATACCTAAACAAATACTTTAAAAAAACTAACCAAAACAGAATAATCGAAAACTTAATTAATAGGATCTAATTACTGAAAATTGAGTTAAACACAAACAAACAAGTGCATAGAAAAACAAAACACATATAAAATCGAAAAACAAAAGAAAGAAAAGAATTGGAAAACT
Source organism: Nicotiana noctiflora (assembly GCA_032618575.1). NCBI lineage: Eukaryota > Viridiplantae > Streptophyta > Magnoliopsida > Solanales > Solanaceae > Nicotiana > Nicotiana noctiflora. Next base: position 12,211 of record JASVEL010010272.1, read on the forward strand.
TATATGACTAATTCTAGGTTTCTGCTGCCCCTACCGATTTTCAGCGAGATTTGAATGTTTCCAATGACGGACTTGGCACGAGGGAAGTGAGGGGGTCGTGTGGTACAAATTTGGGGATAATTGGGTGAATTAGGGTTTTGACCGGATGTTTGACGGATATTCGAGCAGTTTCGGCCAGATTTTTGGGATGGGGTTTTGGGGGTTTGATAGAAGGGGTCACGACGGCCCTATGTTGTTAATTTAGTTGAGTTCTGATGGTTTTTTGTTTTGGCAGGAAAACTTCAATTTAAAATTCGAGCGAATTGGCTAGGATTTGAGAGAAACGGGTTGTGGATATGGAAAAAGGAGGAAGAGAGGAGCAAATGGTGTATTTTTAGAGTAGGTTGGAGCTTCGCCGCCGCCGACCGAAAATTTCTGATCGGCGGCGGATGATGGGAGTATAGTGGAGACATGGTGGGAGAACGGTGGCTATACACTAGCGTTACAGGGTACGAGGAAGAGGATTATGTCTAGGGTTTGATGGATATTCTTGGCCATTTTTATGTAAATAGACAAATTAATTATGGCCATCGGATGAGAACAAATAAATGGCCAAGATTAATTTGTCACTAATTAGACCCAAAATGACGTAGTAATCTCTCCGTACTACGTCGTTTTATGATTTTCGTAGGGGTGGGGTTTGGACCAGGTGGAATTGGTCTGGGCTGGAGCGGATTGGAGTGGGGTCGTTTGGGCTGAGCCAAATTTGGCCCAATTCAAGCCGGCCTAATTTTTTTTTTGTTAATTCACTCTTTTCATTTGTTTTCCCTTTATTTATTTATTTATTATTTTTTTTTCAATTTTTTGATTTTATTAATATGTAAAATAAAATACCCAAATTAATTCCAACATTATGCTAATTAACTAATTTCTAATTTAAGAGGAAACTAAATAAAAAAATGTAAAATATAGAATTTAAAATAGTAAAAGGACTATTTCTGTTATTTTTTCTCTTATTTTAGTACTATTAATTAACTAGTAAAAATAAAAATATAATATCAAATTCTAAATGAGAATACAATATTTTTGTACTTTTTTATGAATTATAGCAACTAAAAATGCACACAAAAATGCAAACAAGACACAAAAATCATGCAATTAATTCAAATAATTAAGAAAAATCCTAATTCTATGGAATTTATAGAGTAATTTAAGCATGGCAAACGTGCTCACAATTAGAAATTTTAGACCAATTGGACTTTGCAATATTATATATAAATTAATTACAAAAAACCTAGAAAATCGTCTGAAATCATTCTTAAGCAGTTGATTAGCCCCTTCCAGGCTAGTTTCATGAATAATAGAAGAGCTTCTGGTAATGCAATCATTATCCAATAATTTGTTTCCAATTTAAAAAAGATAAAAGGAAAATATGACCAAATGATATTAAAAATTAACCTAAAAAAGGCTTTTGACCATTTGGAATGGTCGTTTGTTCGTCATACTCTTGAATAGTTTAAAGTCCCTCCCAAATTCTCTAAATTTTTAATAAGTTGTATTTGAACAAGCAATATAGTCATTTTAGTTAATGGATCTGTCAAAAAATACTTTGAACGAAGTCAGGGCATTTGGAAAGGAGATCCCAATTCACCGTATATTTTCATCATTTGCTTGGAATTGCTAACTACATAAATAGAACACCAAGTAGATATTGGGAAATGGGATCCTCTAACCTTAGGAAATGAATGCCCTAAATTTTCTCACTTATTTTTTGCGGACGATCTTACTTTGATGGCAAAGGTAAATGATAAATCATGACATGCCATTAGAAATGTTCTAGAATAGTTTTGGCTCTATCAGGCCAAAGCATCAATAGTACCAAATTAAATATTCTCTTCTCTGATAAATGTTCCACTTCTCTCATCAAAAACATTACGACTAGGCTAGGTATAAAAAATTTGACAACTTTGGCATATATCTAGGATTCCCAATTTTAAACAATTGTTCAAGGCCCAGGGATTTCAATTCTTAATTGATAAAATGAGAGCTAAACTAGCATTAACTGAAATTCATCAACATAGCAGGAAGGACAACCCTATCCCACTATTGCTTGAATATAATCCCCAATCACTATATGCAGTACACCTTACTTCCAAAAAATATCCTCAATAAAATTGATAAAATTTAAAGGAATTTTATATGGGGAAGCACATTAGAAAAAAGAAAAATGCATCTAGTTATATTGTCCACACTATGCCAATCAAAATCAAATGGTTGCCTAGCTATTCATAATGTTATGATAAGAATCTATATACGTTGGCTAGCCTAGTATGAAGAATTATTACAAATGCTACAACCTACTGGGTTGAATTAATTATCACCTCTTATGGGACTAGTGTTGCAAAAAATAAAGGCTCCTTCGTCTGGAAGAGTATTCAAAATAGATGGGAATTATGCTCAAAGAGTATCACATGATTACCCCATTTTCATTCCAACACAAATATATGGGAAACCAACTGGATGCCTAATATCGGTAACATTAGAAAAACAGGAACATGTCCTCACTTTATTAGAGATCACTTTTTAAAAATCAGGAATATTTTCAGTGGAAAAACCTGGAACCTTGATAAACTATCTTTCAACATCCCTTCCAACTCAAGGGTAAATATCACCAAGGCAATAATTCATCTTAAATGCCCTACTATTGATATCCCAATTTGGTCTCTAAATATGAATGGTATTTTCACAACCAAATCCTGTTACACTCTTATAGAAATTCCTCGAGATAATAACTTAGAAGTTGAATAGATTTCGAACTTGAATTGACCTAATAAAATTAAGTTATTCTTGTGGCAGTGTCTTCGTGATGGGATACCATGCAGGAAATACCTCTCACAAATTGGGCTAAATATTGATCCCATCTTCCCTATTTGTAAACGCCAAAAAGAAGAATCTATAATACATACTTTTCTAGAATACATAGCCGTCAATCACTTCTGGGATGGTCTTGCGTGGAAAAATTACTATAAAGAAAAGGAAAAGCATTGGCTCCTACAAGTAAAAGACATTAACTATTCTCTTCATAATAAGTATATCGATTGGAATTCCTTCTTCCCATTTGCCATCTGGAATATATGGCTTAATAGAAATAACAACAATCAAAACAATACTATCAACCCTATTAATGATGCTCAAATTACTCCAATAGCTTCTGAATTCAAGTTTCTCACAGAAAAGAGCATCAAAACCCTACCGAAAATTCTCATTAAAATAAAGTGGTACAAGCCAACAAGAGGCTTGTTTAAACTAAACATAGATGCCAGTTTTAACAACCATAACCAGAAATGTGGCCTTGGAAGCGTTTTCAGAAATACCAACACAAAATAGGTGGTTAGATTTGCAAAATCTACACATGCAAATGCATCATTAGAAGCAGAAATGAAGGCACTGAAAGAAAGACTTAAAACAACAAAGGAATGGAGTTTATTTCCTCTTGAAAATGTGACAGACTCCACGGAGGTTATCCATGCAATACGACAAGGTTATAAACTATATGGTAAGGTTGTTAATAAATGCATGTATTTCATGCACTAGCAGAAGGTAATCCTCCAACACGTCTTCAGGCAAGGGAGTAGGACAGCTCATCATCTAGCAAAGAAGACCAATGACAAGGGAAAGAAACCTTTTGTACTACCACCTTCTTTTGTAAATAATATTGTAGAAAGTGAACAATCAGAACTCCATGTTTTTGTTAAGTTTTATCAGTTGATTCTTGCAATCACTAGCAAGCTTAGGTAATTCATGTGTCCTCATAAACACAAACTATGATGATTATGTATGAATCATTATGTAGTTATTAATATATTATTTCCTGTTTGCCAAAAAAAAACTATATGGAAATTTAAGTGCTCTAAATAGTACTGCGTATGGAATAACGTTTATATATTTGCATATAACACATACATGTTTGTAAGACTTTCATTAATATAAGTGTGTGATAGTCCGACCCGTCGTATCATGTGTTACTGCTCCGTTTTTCCCGTCTATTGCTTCTTCAAGTTTCGTTATCAGTGTTTGGTATGTTAGAATTGATTTGAGTTAGTTTTTGTAGAAAATTAGACAATTAGTCTCTTTAAGGAAGGCTTATTTTGGAAAGGTCAACCAAAAGTTTACTTGTGAGATAGAGGGATCGAATGTCATTTTCGATTATTTGGTCAATTTTGAGAGGTGATTTAAGACTTAGGAGTACGATCGGAACTGAATTTGGAGGTCCGGTATAGAATTAGGCTTGAATTGGTGAAGTTTGAATTTTGGCGAATTCCGGTTGATTGGTGAGATTTTGATCCGAGGGTCGAAATGGAATTTTGAGAGTTGCTGTAGCTTCTTCGGGGGATTTTGGATATGTTTGCAAATTTTTAGGTCATTCGAACGTCGTTTGATTCGGTTTTTGATCGAATGTGTTATTCGGAAGTTTTAGTTAATCTTAGGCTTGAATCCGTCGAGATTTGATGATTTTTGTGTTAATAGATGTGTTTCGATGATTGCAGCGCGTTTGAATAATGATTTAGAATGAGTTGGTGCATTTGGTTGAGGTCTCGGGGGCCTCGGGGTGGTTTCAGGTGGGCAATCAGACAATTTTTGGACTTTAAAAGTAGCAGATTTTAAGCTATTGGTGTTTGCGGAGATTTGGCCTTCGCGTTCACGTGGGTAAGCTCGCGTTCGCAAAGTGTTGGGTTATGGGTGCTTCGTATTCACGTTGTGTTGAGTCACGTTCACGTAGTTCTCAGGTTGGAAGCACCGCGATCGCGATGGTGTTCCCGCGATCGCGTAGGGGGAAGTAAAGGCCTTGGGTAATTTGTTCAGTGCATTCATGTCAAGGGGCACGCGTTCGCGTTGTGGAGGTATCTGAAGCATCACGTTCGTGTAACGACCCGGCCCGTCGTTACGGGAATTACCGCCCCGTTACCTTGCATTTACATACATTATGCTTTTAAATCAGTATTAGAGTATATCGGGTGAGTTAGGAGTGATTTGGATTGAAAATGAAACAAATAGCATGTTTGAAGAAAGCTTGAATATGAAAAGTCAACCAAGAGTTGACTATTGAGTTAGAGTGCTCGAAACCGGATTCTGATGATTCGACTAGTTCCGGGGGATCATTTATGACTTAGGAGAACAATCGGAATTGAATTCGGAGGTCCGGTGTAGTTTTAAGCTTGAATTGGCGAAGGTTGAATTTTGGCGAAAACCAGATGGTAGGTGATATTTTGATCCGGGGGTCGGAATGAAATTCCGACAATTTTTGTAGCTTCGTTATGTGATTTTGGATATGTCTGCAAATTTTCAGGTCATTCGGACATCGTTTGATCGGGTTTTGGATTGAATGTTAGTTTTGAAAGTTTTGAAGAAACTTAGGCTTGAATCCGTGGTTAATTGGTGATTTTGATGTTTAGTATGGTGTTTTTATGATTGGAACAAGTTCGTATCATGTGTTGGAGTATGTTGGTGGTTTTCGTTGGGGTCCCGGGGGTCTCGGGATGAATTCGGGGGTCCAAACGGACCATTGTTGAAAGAAAAGAGAAAAATCTGGTTGCTGTCATAACCTCAGCAGACAATTGCTCTCCGCGATCGCGGGGATGGGGATGCGATCGCGTAGAGCTGGGAGATAAGGCATCGCGACCGCAGGGTAACAGTCGCGATCGCGTAGAGGTGAACGGGTGTTAATCGCGATCGCAGGCCAATATACGCGATCGCGTAGAAGAAGAAATGGGTCCAGGGAGAAATATGCTACGCGATCGCAGGAATGAAGGACGCGATCGCGTGAGGCAGGGTGACTGTGCATCGCGATCGCGTGAAGGAAGTCGCGATCGCGTGAGGCCGAGAAAATTGAGCATCGCGATCGCGTGAGGAAGATCGCGATCGCGTAGAAGAACCTGTTCTGGCAGTGAACTTAAGTCCAGAAACAGAGAGTTACGGGTTTACACCCCCAAAACTCAATTTCAAGCCCTAGAGAGAAGAAAACTCGAGGAAATCACCGAGAAGTCATCGGGTATCGTCGGAGGTAAGATTCTTGACTCAAAAACATCAATTTATGGTAGTATTAACATCAATCTTCATGAAATTGGGTTGAAATCTTGAAGAAATGTGGCCTAAGTATTGAAAACGGGATTTTTGGATTTGGAGGGTCATTTGAACTCCGATTTCGATAAATTTTATATGCACGGACTCGTGGCGAGATAAGGATCGCGTTGGTACTAATTTCGGAATTTTCCGAGCAGTGGGGCCCGGGGTCGGGTTTTACCAACTTAGTGTAATTTTGCGATTTTCATATAAATTGAAGTGGGTTATGATTCCTTGACCCGTAATTGATATAATTATTGTTATTTGACTAGATTCTACACACGAGGCAACGCAATTCAAAGGAAAAGGCATCGCGGACGATTCTACGACCGGCTAAAGGTGAGTAGTTTGTGTATATTGTAGCCTGAGGGTTCGAAACCCCGGCTTAGCACATTGTGACGCTAATAGGGCGTGGCTCGCACACCGTGGCAGGTGCGGGATTGATTGTGATTGGGGATTGAGACTTGGTCCATCCCGGAAAGTGAATAACATGTTGTTAGTGTTGGAAATACACCGTATTTGCTATATTTGTGGGCTGTAAGCCTTGTTTGGGGCCTTGTGCCGATCTGTAGCGTCCTTAGAGGACAATATTTATGTGATAGCTATAATTGCTTAAATCACTGATCTCAGTCCTGGAAATTGTAATCACACTTTTGAAATGCTAAGTCACCGGCTTTTGCAAAATTAATAAAGTTAAAGTATTTTTCATAAATTATGAATTGAGAACTGGAAATAAGGAAAAATGAATTGTTTTGTGACTTAATTGCTTATTGTGGACCGAGTGTGGGATCGGGCTGCACGCCGCAGTAATTGTTATGAGGGTCGGGCTGCACGCCGCAGCAGTATTGCGCTTGGGCTGTAGGAGCCCCTCCGGAGTCTGTACACACCCCCAGTGAGCGCCGTCGACGTTAAATGGGATCGGGCTACACGCCGTAGCAGTTATGTGCATTGCATTGCATTTGTATTTGTTGGATTACTCTGTGGTAGCTGTATGGAATTATTGTTGCTAGTTCGTAGGAGATTCGGACTGTAGTGTAGCTTCATTTTGTGGTATTTTGTGGATTTCTTACTGTCAGCTACATGTATATATTTGTTACTCACTGAGTACTTAGTACTCACCTCTACTCCCTGCACCTTTTGTGTGCAGACTCAGGTACACAGGAGCAGTAGACGGACATCTCCAGCGTTTACATTGTCACATCGAGTTGCTGAGGTAGCTGCCTACGTTCGCAGAGCCTAGCTTTTCCTCTCATTCCAGTTGTTATTGTATATTTTGTATTCGGACTTGAGTACTTCTATATCGTACTCTCTATTTCCTATTGGGTTTTGTTAGAGGCTCTAGACTTGTGACTCCGGATCTTTGGGAGTGTCAGTATTTTGTTCAGTATTATTATTATTGGAGTTCTTAAACTCATATATTCTTCTTGGGTTGTCCATTTGGGATGGATATCTATGTGTTAATTGAATTGTTAGTCTGGTTGGCCTAGCTTGATTGTTGGGCGCCATCACGACCGGATTTGGGTCGTGACAAGTTGGTATCAGAGCCCTAGGTTATTAGGACTCGCGAGTCATGAGCCGGTTTAGTAGGCTTTCGTAGATCGGTACGTAGACGTCCGTATCTATCTTCGAAGGGCTACATAAACTTTAGGAAAAACCTCATTTTCTTGAATTCATATCGTGCGATTTGTGTTATCATGAAATTAAATCTTTCCATATTCTATTCTCTCGCAGATGGCGAGAACACGAGCTAACGGACGTGGCGGACGACCACCATTGGCACCCGGAGGCCGTGGTCGTGGCAGAGGTAGGGCAGCAGCACCAGCACCAGTACCTGCTGATCCACCAGCCGATCAGACTCAGGACCAGATTCCAGCGGCAAACGCTCCGGCAGCTCAGGGTCAGGCACCGGCAGTGCCTATTGTGATACCGGGTCTTCAGGAGACCTTGGCTCAGATATTATCAGTGTGCACAGGATTGGCACAGGTAGTTGCTGCTACTGCCGCAGTATCATCTTCACAGGCAGGGGGAGGGAATCAGACCCCCGTGGCTCACACACCCGAGCCAGTTCAGCCAGTTGCGCCCGTTGCACCAGCTCCTGCATATGTGGTTCCAGTTATGCCCGACGATGAGCAGCGTCGTTTGGAGAGATTTGAGAGGCTACAGCCTCCGACATTTAGTGGAGCTGAGGGCGAGGATGCCCAGGGTTTTCTTGACAGATGTCAGCGCATGCTTCGCACCGCGGGTATTCTAGAGTCCAGCGGTGTTTCATTCACCACTTTCCAGTTCACCGGTGCAGCTTTCCAGTGGTGGGAGGATTTTGAGAGGCGTAGGCCCGCTGGGGCAGTGCCCCTCACTTGGCAGCAGTTCTCCATGGTATTTTTGGAGAAGTACGTGCCTCGGTCTCGGAGAGAGGAGCTGCGACGTCAGTTCGAGTGGTTGAAGCAGGGAGAGATGACGGTTAATTAGTACGAGATGAGATTCACACAGTTAGCCGTCATGCCATGTGGATGGTTCCTACAGACAGAGAGAGGATTCGGAGATTTATCGATGGCCTTATTTATCCCATCCGTATATTGATAACCAGGGAGAGAGTTTCGGCAGTTACCTTTGAGGAGGTGGTTGATGCTGCCCGTCATATTGAGATAGATCTCCGCAGAGAGCGGGAGGAGAGAGAGGCTAAGAAGCCTCGTGGTTCTGGCAGTTTCAGTGGTGCTCCGTCTAGGGGCCAACCCCAGTATAGTAGGGGTCGTTCTTTCAGGTCTCATCAGTCCGGACGTGCAGAGTCCAGTGGGGTTTCATCAGATCGTGGTCGTCAGGGCCATCAGGGTTATCAGGGTCAGCAGAACCGTCAGCAGAGTCAGCCTGCACTGAGTGCTCTTCCAGCTCAGAGCTCTGCTCCTGTTTCCTCAGCACAGGATTCATCAGTAGCGAGGGGTCCTCAGCAGCCCCTTCTTCCATCTTCAGGCCGTTGTTTTGAGTGCGGTGATTTGGGCCATATCAGGAGAGAGTGTCCTCAGTGGCTTCGTAAGAGGTCACAGCGGAGGGATCAGCCTTCGTCTTCTACTCTTGTTTCTTCAGCGCCAGCACAGTCGGCTAGGACTGGTGGCCAGGTATCTAGAGGTCGCCCCAGAGGTGAGGATCGTACTGGTAGAGGTCAGGCTCGTTTCTATGCTCTTCCGGACAGGAAGGATGCTAGTGCCTCAGATGCGGTCATTTCAGGTATTATCTCAGTCTGCCACAAGGATGCTTCTGTCTTATTTGATCCCGGATCCACCTATTCTTATGTCTCTACTTACTTTGCACATCATTTGGGTATGACCCGTGGTATTCTTGCTTTGCCCGTACATGTGTCCACCCCGGTGGGGGATACTGTTGTTGTGGATCAGGTATATCGATCCTGTATTGTTACTATTGGGGGTCTGGAGACCCGAGTTGATTTATTACTACTGGGTATGGTAGATTTCGATGTTATCCTAGGCATGGATTGGCTATCTCCTTACCATGCAATTCTGGACTGTCATGCCAAGACAGTCACACTAGCTATTCCAGGTAATCCGAGGATCGAGTGGCGTGGCTTGACCGATTATGTGTCCGACAGGGTGATTTCTTATATAAAGGCTCAACGAATGATTGGCAAGGGTTGTTTATCTTATTTGGCCTTCATTAGAAATGTTGAGGCCGAGACACCCGGTCTTGATTCGGTCCCCATTGTAAGGGAGTTTCCGGATGTATTTCCAGCAGACCTGCCAGGCATGCCGCCTGACAGAGATATTGATTTTGGTATTGACTTGGTGCCGGGCACTCAGCCCATTTCTATTCCTCCTTATCGTATGGCACCAGCAGAGTTAAAAGAATTGAAAGAACAACTTCAGGAACTCTTAGATAAGGGTTTCATTCGTCCGAGTGTGTCACCTTGGGGTGCACCGGTGTTGTTCGTAAAGAAGAAAGATGGCACAATGAGAATGTGCATTGATTACAGGCAGCTGAACAAGGTAACAGTGAAGAATAAATACCCATTGCCTCGTATTGAGGACCTATTTGATCAGCTCCAGGGAGCTAGTGTATTTTCTAAGATTGATCTTCGATCGGGCTATCATCGGTTGAAGATCAGGGACTCGGATATTATGAAGACAGCGTTCAGGACGCGATATGGGCACTACGAGTTCCTGGTGATGTCTTTCGGGTTGACTAATGCCCCAGCAGCCTTCATGCACTTGATGAATAGTGTATTTCGGCCGTACCTTGATTCTTTTGTGATTGTGTTTATTGATGATATCTTGGTATACTCACGCAGCCAGGAGGAGCATGCACAACATTTGAGAGTGGCATTGCGGAGGTTGAGAGAAGAGAAGCTTTATGCAAAATTCTCTAAGTGTGAGTTCTGGCTTGATACTGTGGGTTTTCTGGGACATATAGTGTCCAGTGATGGTATTAGGGTTGATCCTCAGAAGGTCGAGGCAGTGCAGAATTGGCCCAGACCTTCTTCAGCTACAGAGATTCGTAGTTTTCTCGGCTTGGCAGGCTATTATCGTCGGTTTGTTCAGGATTTCTCATCTATTGCTTCACCGTTGACTAAGCTGACACAGAAGAATGCTCCATTTGTGTGGTCTGATGAATGTGAAGAGAGCTTTCAGAAGCTCGAGGAGGCTTTGACCACGGCTCCAGTACTTGTGTTACCATCGGCCTCAGGATCATATACGGTGTATTGTGATGCTTCCAGAGTTGGACTCGGTTTTGTGTTGATGCAGGAGGGTAGAGTTAATGCATATGCTTCTCGTCAGCTAAAACCCCACGAGAAGAACTACCCTGTTCATGATTTGGAGTTAGCTGCTATTGTTCATGCCTTGAAGATTTGGAGGCATTATCTATATGGTGTATCTTGTGATGTATATACGGACCACCGCAGCCTTCAGCATTTGTTTAAGCAGAAAGATCTAAATTTGAGGCAGCGGAGATGGCTTGAATTGCTTAAAGACTATGATATTACTATCTTGTATCATCCCGGAAAAGCCAATGTAGTGGCTGATGCCTTGAGCCGGAAGGCTATTAGTATGGGCAGTTTGGCGTATATTCCAGTTGGGGAGAGACCCCTAGCAGTTGATGTTCAGGCGTTAGCCAATCAGATGGTAAGGCTGGATGTTTCTGAGCCCAGCCGGGTGATGGCTTGTGTAGTAGCTCGTTCTTCTTTATATGATCGTATTCGAGAGCGCCAGTATGATGATCCACACTTACTTGTCCTTAAGGACAGAGTTCAGCATGATGATGCTAGGGATGTCATTATTGATAGTGATGGTGTGTTGCGGATGCAGGGCCGGATATGCGTGCCCAATGTTGACGGCCTTCGTGAATTGATATTGGAGGAAGCCCATAGCTCGCGGT
>JASVEL010010273.1:0-24987 GCA_032618575.1 Nicotiana noctiflora
TACCACACATGGTTCTTTCCCGTGGCTGCAATAACCCATTAATACGCTAGTATCCAGAATTCACGCAGGTAATTAACTATGCGACCTAAATTGTAAGCGGTGAGACTCTCCCACTAGCTCAAAGCCACTATTACACAACTCTCGAACACATTAGAAACATTCGCTCAAGTCATCTACTCTTATTCAACTGCAATTCACTTGATCCTACAAACATAATCACATGTGCCCTATTAGCACTCTAACCCTATAGGATATGACCTCATTCCAATAAAACCAACATCATCCCGCTCCATGCACCGAGCATTCTCTACCAACGACATCTTAAAACATACTATGATTCTCACACGCCTACGAAGCACCATGAAGCCTTTGTCGAATATTTCCCTGCTGATAATAAAATGTAGAGTTTATTAGGGACACAAGAACATCAAAAGTCCCAACATCATACCATACGAGCCCCAACTCTTGCCCATCCGCAAGTTTTCAGAACTTTTTGAATAGCACGTAAATACATCGCAGGCCAAATCTGATATGACACATGACCCATCATTTGATCGTTGATAGTGAAATCCTTTCACTTGGCACGAAGCCTTACGATACATCTTGCTAATCCATGACAATAGCCTTTATCATTTGTACATCTTCATCATAAGACAGCCCAAGACATTCGTTTGGTACATGTCCTTCTTAAGATAGTTAAACTCATTTCCCCAGTATCTCTGCTGGCTGAATCCTTCGCTAAATAGATATCTCATGTGAACCATATAGTCTTTATTACCACCAACTATCTTTAGATCTATATCCACCTTGTGATTCTATCATTACCGTGACGATTAGGCAGTTAAGTAAACCTTCTCAAGACAGTACTTATCAACCGAATGTCAGAACCTAGTGCACCCCCATGTGCACAATTGAAGATCTCTTAATTATCTTGTATTATCGATATGGATGACACGCGGTAATAATGGTTGAGCAAATTCTTGACTCCCTTGAAATCCTTCTGCAGCGTCACGAACCGTCAGCGTATACTTAATACCGAGCGCGAAATTTCAATACACGAGTGGATGCAAAAGAACATATGACATAGGCTCCAACTGAATAAATGGCGCACGATAAGGAATTCAAAGAATTGAAGAATTTCTTAAACAGTTACATAGCCTCTCGTAGATAAATACAGACGTCTCTGTATCGATCAGCGAGACTCTAAGTAACCAGTCTGTGTCCCGTGACTCCTATGAACCTAGAGCTCTAATACCAACTTGTCACGACCCTAGTTCACCAATCGTGAACCTGTCATGACGGCACCCAATCCTCGCGACTAGGTAAGCCTAACACATTGCGGAATATATAAGTTTATGAACATTAAACAAGGAATAACGGAAAAACAATATAATATAAAATGGAATGCAATCTGTGCCGCTTGGCACATACACCCGTCAAACACACCGTATAAAAACACCACCAAGATCCGGAATCCCACGGGTAACACAGACTAAAAGAGAATATACAAATGTGTCTCTATGTGTAAAGAGTATCTAACAACGAAATGAAGGAAGACATCTACTAATACTATAAGAATAGAAGGAAGGCCTCCGGATCCGCGGACGTAGCAGATCATACCTCGAGGTCTCCCAAAGTGCTGCTGAATTACCTGGTATGAGCCTGACCTGATGTACCTGGAGCTGCACAACAAAAGTGTGTAGAAGAGTAGCATGAGTACACCACGGCGGTACTCAGTAAGTGCCAAGCCTAACCACTATGGAGTAGTGACGAGGAAGGTCAGGGCCCTACTGAGAAAAACAATAACAAAATGATAATGACAAAATAAGCAGTTTAAGTGAGAATAACTCTGAAATAACAACAATAAAGTGATTACTGCAACCGTCTACAATTAAGCTAACAACGAGTAACAAAACTCAATCAACAAGTCCAGGACCTGTGGGAATTGAACCCACAGTCCCATCAACAGTACCCCTGGGTCTCCGGGAATCGAACCCGTAGCCCATGTCTCTATGAATCTCAGGATCTCCGGGAATCGAACCCGCATTCCACATCTCAATAATATATCAATAGCTCAGAATCTCCGGGAATCGAACCCGCAGTCCATATCTCAATAACTCAGGATCTCCGGGAATTGAACCTCAGTCCATATCTCAATAACTCAGGATCTCCGGGAACCGAACCCGCAGTCCATATCTCAATAACTTGGATCTCCCGGAATCGAACCCGAAGTCCATATCTCAATAACTCGGATCTCTAGGAATCGAACCCGCAGTCCATATCTTAATAACTCAGGATCTCCGGGAATCGAACCCGCAGTCCATATCTCAATAATATATCAATAAACTCCGGGTCTCCCGGAATCGAACCCGCAACCCTTGGATCTCCGAAAATTGAACCCGTAGTCCACAAACAATAACACTCTAGGTCTCTGGGAATCGAACCCACAACCCTGGGATCTCCGGGAATTGAACCCGCAGTCCACCAACACAACAAATAAAGAAAACGCACAGAGAAAACATAATATGCTTAACTACAACTTCACCGAAAACTAGTGCCAACAATTATCAACAAGTTCAAGTAAGACAATTTGGCAATTAGATAGATAAATCCTATCTAATCATGCTTCCCTAACGAATGCCAGGTAAATATCATAAATTAATCAACTAAGGACAGGAATATCACGAATTTGACGATTCAAGTAAAGTGAGTTACAACAACCAGCGCATGTACACGCCCGTCACCTTGCGTACAAGGCATTTAAAATATCACATAATATCTTAGGGGTGAAGGTTCCCCGACACGAGGTTAGACAAGCCACTTACCTCAATTCCGGTACAAAACCGCTAAGAAACGACTCTCTTGCCACGAGTATCCGACTTCAAATGGCTCAAATCTATTCAATTAAATTTTATAACGTAAATAATAATTCAAGTAATTTATTCAACAAATAAATTCTAAGCTAATACGTGAAATTATGTAAAATGACCAAAATGCCCTCGGACCCACGTGCTCGGAATCTGAAATTTTTTGAAGATAAAGATTACCCATGACCTTAGGAACTCAAATATATAATTTTCTCTTAATTCCATACTCAAAATCGTAGTCAAAATCCAAAAATCTCAATTTCTAGGTTTTTCTTTAAAACCCAAATTCTCCTTTTGATTCTCATGAATTTTGATGTTAAATCTAAGGTATAAACACAAAATAAAAATTGAAAACTAGTTAGAGGAACTTACCCAATGATTTGGTATGAAAATCCACTCTCAAAATCGCTCATTCTCGGACCTAGGGCTCAAAATATGGTAAAATGAAGCAAAAACTCGAGGTTCACAAGCTAAAATCAAGCTGCAGAAGTCGCATTTGCGATCCAGGGTTCGCAATTGCGAACCCTCGCAAAAACGAAGAAGTTCTTCGCAATTGCGAACAAAGAGAGGCTGGGAAGGGTCGCATTTGCGACAAAAAAATTCGCAATTGCGAATAGGCATCGCAATTGCGATGGAAATGTTCGCAATTGCGAGCATACCAGAAGCAGCAGTTTTTCCCCGATACAAAAATAAGCATAACTTTCTCATACGATGTCCAAATTCGATAATTCTTTTTCCCATGGCTCCGTAATTTCGATACAGATCTAATGCTTCAAACAAAATTGAATTTGGAGCTCGTTAGCGTAATTTAGTACTCTTTTATGTCCAAAGAAATGACGTTGAAACATCAAATAAGAGCGTGATCACAACCCGAAACACACCCGAGGCCCCCGGGACCCCGACCAATAACACCAATCAGTCCCAAAACACATTATGGAATTGCTCTAGGCCTCAAATCACAACAAACAACGCTAAAATCATGAATTACACCTCAATTCAAGCTTGAAGAACTTTGAAGTTTCCAACTTCTATTTCCGATGCCGAAACCTATCAAATCATGTCCGATTAACTTACAATTTTGCACACAAGTCCAAAATGACATAATTAAGCTATAGTAACTCTCGGAATTATATTCTGACCCTCGGATCAAAATCTCACCTATCAACCAGAATTCGCCAAAATACTAACTTTGCCAATTCAAGCTTAATTCTACACCGGTTATCACAAAAATATTCCGGACACACTCCTAAGTCCCAAATCACCTAACGAAGCTATCCGAACCATAAGATTTGCATTTTGAGTCCGATATCAAAATTTCCACTTCCGGTCAAATTTTCTCAAAAACCTTCAATTTTCTATCTTTAGCCAAACGACTCCAAAATGACCTACGGACCTCCGAATTCACTTCCGATCGCGCTCCCAAATCCAGAATAACCATACGGAGCTACTCCCAGTCTCGGAATCCCAAACGAACATCAATAACACTAAAATTCATTTTAAGCCAAACTGATGCAATTTCTTCTAAAATGCTATCTTCCATAATATTCGCCAAAACGCTCCCGGGTTATCCAAAACCCGATCCGGGCATACGCCAAAGTCCGAAATCATCATATGAACCTTTTGGAACCTTCAAATCCCAATTCCGAGGTTGTATTCTCAAAATTCCAATCCTAGTTCATTTCTTCAATTTTAAGCTTCGGAAATGAGAATTTTCATTTAAATTTTACTCTAAACTTCTTAAATTTTAATTCTAACCATACACACAAGTCAATATACCTGAGATGAAGCTGCTCGTGGCCTCAAACTACTGAATGACGCACCGTATCTCAAAACGACCGATTGGGTCGTTACAATTGTGCTTCATATGGCAGACAGAAGTAGTGGGAAGATAATGTATTTACCACGCCAGTTGTGGTTCCGATGGAAGATGCAATTATATAAGGAAATCACCTAATGCATCGTGTGGGGTTTCAACGGACCTTAACGTCCGGTGGATTTGTTGGAGTTTTGAAGGACAAATATTGTGAACTATTTGGATGCATATATACGGTAGGGAAAGGTCCTCCAAATAACTTATACATATTTAAGGTTGGTTCCTTTCATGGTGTAAGAATTTCCCCAGAGAATAACGAAGGGTATGTGAGTAAATGGGGTAGCTCAGCAGTGTTAAGCCAATATAGCAAAAGAAGAAATTGGTCGTCGATGGTTGCGACAAGTCCACGAAGAAGGCAGGCTGGCCAACGCAACGCTAGTTACTAAACACTATTTTGAGAAGATGTTCGGAAGACGTCACCCCCCCCCCCAAATTCTCTGCAATATGTAGTATATGCGATCTGAACGGATGTACCAGGTCACAATGACTGTGTCCGAATATGTATATTGTCATGAGCAATAAGTTAACTGAGCCTTAAAGGAATTGCTGTGAATGTGGAGTTTTGGAGAAATGTAATTTTAGGAAAGCACTCAGGCTACACGCTCCATTGCAGTTAATATTTATCCTACATGGCCAGCCAGATGTAGAGGTCAGGATGTTAGAGGTGGAGACCCAACCATTGATATAATTTTTATGATATGAGGGAGGTCACTACACCAGATGGGGTCATCACACGTATAATTCAGATTGTTATAGACAGAATAATTTTCCCTTAATTTGATTTGGTTTTTGAAAGAAAATTTAGGCGAGTCCTTTTAACATGCTGCATTCATGAGCGAGCATCGTAATCATCAAATCTGCTTATGGAAATACTCACGTTGGGATATTACATAAGGATAGACATTCCTATTATTAGGTGTTAGTCACTAAATTATCCATAAGGCTAAGGTGACTTTATATTACTTATTACAGTGGGGTTTGATATAATTCTCGGAATAACTAAATCTAATTATTAATTGTGCGCCCTATCAGTATGAGGGTTCATTTTTTGTCGTGATTATCTTTGATGGACAATTATTGAAAGGAAGAAAGAAAGGAAATGAAAATTTTCAGATGATATAATGTGCAAATACTGTGATTCAGAGTTGAGGATGAGATCCTCAAATTTTTGGCATAATGTGAAATATTTCTAAGCCGAGCTTCAAACTGCGGTGGATATTATGTGAGGACTAGGTCCTGGTAGTAAGAGTTTATGAGTTTAAAATTCTTCTTTTATGAAATTAATATTTTTGGTATTACGTTTGTATAGCTCCTACTCATATCTAGCCATCTCTATTTTTAAACCGTTGAGTTTAGCCTTTGAGACGAGCACCCAGGTGCGGATAAATATGACTCATTAATTTGAAAAAGTAATTACAGGGTCTCCATACCTCGTTCTAAGTAATGTGGGAGCTTTGGAATAAGGTATTTGATAGCACGTAGTTAATTGGCAATGTCTGTAATTTAGGGACGACTCTTATGGCCAAAGTCATGGTTACGTGTATAAGTATGGGGTGTTCATGCCCTAATTAGACTGGATTGTGATAGTACCCATGGATAACGTATCGATATGCTCCCGCAGTCAGGAAGAGCATACGCAGCATCTTAGAGTGGCTCTATAGACTCTAGAAAGGTAGTCAACTATATGCAGATATCTCAAGAGTGTGAGTTATGGCTAAGTACAGTTGCATTACTGGGTCATGTTGTGACAGCTGAAGGTATACATGTCGATCCAAGGAAGATGGAGGCAGTCAAGGACTGGCCTAGACTAAGATCAACCACAAAGATCCGAAGTTTCTTGGGGTTAGCAAATTATCGTTGGCGGTTTGTGGAGGGGTTTTCATCTATTACGACCCCGATGACCAGATTGACCCAGAAGGGTGCCCAGTTCAAGTGGTCAGAGGAGTGTGAGGTGAACTTTCAGAAGCTCAAGACAGCCTTGACTATAGCACCAGTGCTGATATTACCTACGGGTGCAGGGTCGTACACAGTTTACTATGATGCATCCCATACGGGGCTTGGAGTGGTATTAACGCGAGATGGTAAGGTTATTGCTTACGCTTCGAGATAGTTGAAAATACATGAGAAGAATTATCCAGTTCATGATCTTGAGCTGGCAGCAGTAGTTCATGCCTTAAAAATCTGGAGGCATTATCTATATGGTGTGGCGTGCGAGGTATACACGGATCACAAAAGCCTACAGTACTTATTCAAGCAAAAGGAGTTGAATTTGCGACAGAGGAGATGGTTAGAGTTGCTGAAGGACTATGATGTTACTATCCTATATCACCCAGGTAAGGCCAATGTGGTGGCCAATGCGTTGAGCAGAAAGTCTGCCAGCATGGGTAGTCTCGCATACATTCTGGTCAGTCAGAGACCACTTGCTCTAGATGTCCGGGCCTTAGCCAACCAGTTCGTGAGACTAGACATTTCTGAGCCTACCAGGGTGTTAGCCTGCAAGATCGCTCGTTCTTCTCTATTAGAGCATATCCGTGAGAGGCAATTTGATGATCCTCATTTGCGTGACTTGATGGATACCGTATAGCGGGGAGGTGCTACGAAGGTAACTCTAGATGATGACGGAGTATTGAGATTGCAGGGGCGCGTTTGTGTGCCCAATGTGGAGGGGATTCGAGAGTTGATCCTAGCGGAGGCCCACAGTTCGCGGTATTCTATTCACCCGGGTGCCGCGAAGATGTATCAGGATTTACTACAGCACTATTGGTGGCGCAGGATGAAGAAGGACATCATTGCGTATGTTGCTCGGTGTATACATTGTCAGCAGGTGAAATATGAGCACCAGAGGCTTGGTGGTATATTCCAGAGAATTGAAATTCCCGAGTGGAAATGGGAGCGGATCACAATGGACTTCATTTTTGGACTTCCTTTGACTCGGAGGAAATTTGATGCTATTTGGGTCATTGTTGATAGGTTGACCAAGTCAGCACACTTCATTCCAGTATCTGTCTATTATCTCATATCGGGGTACGTAGTTCACCTCACATTTCTAGATAGCGGTCCAGCAGGAGTTAGGTACCCAGGTCCAGTTGCGTACAGCTTTTCATCCTCAGACGGACGGTCAGTCTGAGAGGACTATTCAGATCCTAGAGGACATGCTCTGAGCCTGTGTCATTGATTTTGGAGGCTCGTGGGACCAGTTTCTGCCATTAGTGGAGTTCACCTACAACAACAGCTACCAGTCTAGCATTCAGATGGCCCCGTATGAGGCGTTGTATGGTAGGCGATGTCGGTCTCCATTTGGATGGTTTGAGCCATGAGAGGCTCGGTTGTTGGGTACAGACTTAGTTCAGGAGACCTTAGACAAGGTCAAGACTATCCAGGAGAGATTGCGTACAGCTCAGTCCAGACAGAAGACTTATACGGATCGTAAGGTTCGAGATGTAGATTTCATCGTTGGCGAGCGGGTATTGCTCCGAGTATCGCCTATGAAGGGCGTGACGAGGTTCGGAAAGAAGGGCAAACTCAGCCCTAGGTATATTGGTCCATTTGAGATTCCTGGACCGAGTGGGAGGGGTGGCTTACAGACTAGCTCTGCCACCTAGCTTATCAGCCGTGCATCCAGTTTTTCATGTATCTATGCTTCGGAGGTACCACGGCGATCCCACACATGTGTTAGACTTCAGTACTGTCCAATTGGACAATGATTTATCCTACGAGGAGGAGCCGGTGGCCATTCTAAACCGGCAGGTTCGACAGTTAAGGTCGAAGAGTTATACTTTTGTGCGTGTTCAGTGGAGAGGTCAGCCTCCTGAGGCATCGACCCGGGAGTCCGAGTCCGATATGCGGAGCCGCTACCCTCATTTGTTCCCCAACTCAGGTACTTCCTTCTCTTGTCCGTTCGAGGACGAACAGTTGTTTTAGAGGTGGAGGATGTGACGACCCAAAGGGTCATCACCTGGTTTCCTCACATGTTTCGCGCTTCTAAGGCCTTGAAAACCTTATTTTATGTTGCCTCGATTTACGTGCATAATCCGGGCATGTAGCCGGAAAGATTTTGTGCTAGAATATGTGAATTCTATGAAAACTTTGAAGAAAATTAATATTAATATTGGTATAGTTGACTTCGGTCAACATTTTTGGTAAATGGACCCGGACCCGAGATCGGACGGTCCCGGAAGGTCTGTAGGAAAATATGGGACTCGGAGATGTGTTCGGAGTCGAATTCGGAGGCCTAGAGCCCAAGGTATGAATTTTTCTGTTAAATAGTTTTTCCTGAAATTATTAAATGAGAATGGATTAAACGACCATGGTATCGGGCTCGTATTTTGGTTCCGACGCCCGGTGCAAGTCTTAAATATTATATGAGTGCTTTCTACAAAGTTTGATGACATTTGGATGTCGTTTGATGTGTATTGAACCTTGAGTTCCAAATTTGAAAGTTTGAAACTAAAAGAGAGATAATAATGAACTTGAGGCTTGATTTGATGAAAATGATGTTATATTGGCGATGTGATCGCACAAGCAAGTTCGTAATATGTTTTTGAAGGTGTGTGCATGTATGGTTTGGAGCCCGAGGGCTCGGGTAAAGATCTGATAGGCCGTTAGAGCATATTTTGAAAAATAACACAGCTGGTATTTTTTCCCCAACTGATATCTTCGCAATTGCGAAGAAATACTCGCAATTGCGATGTCTCCCAGAAATAGGCTAAGTTCGCAAAAGCGAACAAGTAGTCGCAAATGCGAAAAGGGCCTGGGCTGGTCTTGGTTTGCAAATGTGAACTATGTCTCGCAAATGCGAGGAGCATAGCATCCAGCCCAGTTCGCAAATGCGAAACTAATATCGCAAATGCGAAGAATTCAGAAATCACCCTAAGTTCGCAAATGTGAACAAAGTCTCGCAAATGCGAGGATGGAAGGCGTGGGCCAGAGTTCGCAAATGCGAGAGCAACAGTCAAAAAAACCTGCTATGTTCGCAATTGCGAACAAATGTTCGCAATTCCCATAACCGCAGCTGCAATCTGATACTTAAACGAATTTTACACCTATTTTCTTCATTCTTTCAAAACCCAACACACCACACACGATTCTCCAAGAGCAAAATCACTCCAAAACACTTGTAAGTCACTTTTTACTTAATTCTTTCAATTCCTAACATCATTAAACATGTTTTTCAAGAGAAATCAAAGGTTTTCATGGTGGAAAATCTTGTTTTTGGGTAGAACCTAGGTTTTTCATAAATTGGAGAATAAGACCTAGATTTGAGGTCCGATTTTGAAACAAATCATATATTTGAACTCGTGAGGGAATGGGCAACCGGATTTTGGTCCGAACCCCGAGTTCCGACCACGTGCGACCAGGGGTGTTTTGGGAAATTTTGGGTTAAACATTGAGAAAACCATTTTTAAGCATCCAAACCAATTTTTATAGTATTGATTAATGTAATTGAATTGATTGTGATTAGATTCAAGCAAGTTGAAAGCTGAAATTCGAGGTAAAGTTATATGAAGGATAATTGGACTTCAAGGCTTGGACGTAAGTGTTTGATCTATCCTAACTTGAGGGAATAGGATTAATATGCTAATTGCTATGTGATCAAGTGTGGTGTATGGGCTGTGGTGACGAGCATCCATATAGTGGCGTCTAGCATGACCGTGAGTCGTTTGTTGACATATATTGTGGGATGTTTTTAAGATATAATCTTGAACCCCTGCCGGGTTGTGAAGTTGATTATTGTTTTCCCTTACCGGGTTGTGAAGTTGATTATTGTTTTCCCTTGCCGGGACTTTATTGTGAAATTGATTATTGTTTCCCTTGCCGGGACTTTACTGTGATGATTATTGTGTCCCTTGCCGGGAGGGTTCATATTAATTGTTTCATTCTTTTGCCCTTAACTGTGATTGTTATTTGGGTGAGGAAGAGTGATAATGCACGAAGGGTGATGCCGTGCCTTGTTTATTGATTATGCATGAAGGGTAATGTCGTGCCTTGTTTTATTGATTATGCACGAAGGATCATGCCGTGTCTTATTTTATTGATTATGCACGAAGGGTAATGTCGTGCCTTGTTATTTATTATGCACGAAGGATCATGTCGTGCCTTGTGGTATTGATTATGCACGAAGGAACATTCCGTGCCGTTGTTATTTGAACCATCCATGAAGGATCATGCCGTGCCATGGATGTGAGGATGAGAGTAAAAGCACGAATGGTGATGCCGTGAAATTATTTGAAATTTTCTTGTTTTGATAACATCTATTTTTATCATACTCTGATTTTTCTTTACTGATTTAATATATGTTGTTGATTGTGTTTCCCCCAGTATGATACTTCTTTGTTAATTTCGTTACTTGATAATCCTATTGTTTTGTGGTATGTACATATATAGAACTGCACAGGTTTATGTGAGTGTTTGGTCCTAGGCTTGTCACTACTTCGTCGGGGTAGGCCAGGCACTTACCAGCACATGGGGTCGGATTTTGCTGATATTGTACTTCTGTGCGTTTTTGCACAGGTCCAGGTTTCGAGCAGGAGCAGCAGCAGCAGTAGGGTACTCATGAGAGTTTTGAGCATTTCTAGACTGAGGTAGCTTGCAGGCATCCGCAGGCCCGTCGTCTCTTCTATTTACTTATGTTATTTGTTGTGGTCTCATTGTTCCGAGACAGATAGATATTTATTATTTTCTTTTAGACCATTATGTGTAGTATTCTTTAGTAGTTCGTGAGTTGGTGACTCCACATCTTGGGTAGAGGATTTTATCAGTGTTTTACCTTAGTATTATTCATCTCTATTTAGAAATACTTCTGCATTTCTTAAATTGAGTAATTATTTATCTTGTTATTAAGTATGAGTATAAAAATGATGATATGCACAGGATAATGTTGAATGAATTGGCTTGCCTAGCTACCACGAGTAGGCGCCATCACGATCCCGATGACGGGGGAAAATCCGGGTCGTGACAGAACCCGAGACTGTTACCTTCGGAAATGTGAAGCCAAGTTCGCATTTCCGAACACTAGGCATTAGCGGACATCGCATTCACGACAGGAGGGTCGCATTTGCGATCAAGCCTCCTTCGCATTTGCAAGCTAATGGATCGCATTTTCCATCCCCGGCCAAATCCCCAGACTTTGCATTTGCGACTCAGTGCTCATATTTGCGAGATCGCATTTGTGAGTCTCCCTTCACATTTGCGAAAATTGCAGAAGCCAGCATACCATATTTTTTTAAAATATGAGAAATGCAATTCGATGCCTATCCAAAACTCACCTGAGCCCTTGGGGATCCAAACCAAACATGCACACAACCTCAAAAACATCCGTCGGACTTACTCGCGCGATCAAATTATCAAAATAACATCATATTTGTAGTATCAATCCTCAAAATTCATTATTTTTCTTCTGGACTTCATGAACTTTCAAATTTGGAACTTATAGTCCAAAACACGTCAAACGACATCCAGTTTCGAGAAAACTTCACAGAAAGCGCTTAAACAATATATAAGACTCGTATCGAGCGTCGAAACCAAAATACGAGCCTGATACCACAATCTTTTAATCAATTTTCTTTTTCATTTTCCATTATAATTTTAGAAAAACAATATCACAGAAAAATTCTTTCCTCAAGCTCTAGACCTCAGAATTCGACTACGAGCACATGCTCGAGTCTCATATTTTTCTACGGATCTTCCGGGACCATCCAATCTCAGGTCCGGGTCCGTTTACCAAAAATGTTGACCAAAGTCAGCTTAATCATATTAATATCAAAATTCTTCAAATTTTTCACACAATTCACAGATTTCAACATAAAAGCTTTTCGACTATCTGCCCGAACCGTGCACACAAACCAAAGAAATAAAAAATGAGGTTTTCAAGGCTTCGGAAGCACGGAAAAATGAGGAAAGAGGTGATGACCTTTTGGGTCGTCACATCCTCCACCTCTAAAACAATCATTCGACCTCGAATGGACAAAAGAAAGAAGTACCTGAGTTAGGGAACATGTGTGGATAACGGCTCTGCATATCAGACTCGGACTCTCAGGTCGTGACCTTAGGGGACTGACCTCTCCACTGAACACGAACAGAGGGAATACTCCTAGATCTCAACTGACGGGCCTACCGATCTTGAATAGCTACCAGCTCCTCCTCATAAGATGAATCCTTGTCCAACTGGACAGTGCTTAAGTCTAACACGTGGGTAGCTTCGTCGTGATACCTCCGAAGCATAAACACTTGAAAAACTAGATGCACGACTGATAAGCTAGGTGGCAATGCAAGTCTATAATCCATCTCTCCAACTCAATCAAGAATCTCAAATGGACCAATGTACCTAGGGGTAAGCTTTCCCTTCTTTCCGAATCTCATCACGCCCTTCATAGGCGACACCCGGAGCAATACCTGCTCACCAACCATAAAATCTATATCTCGGACCTTACGGTCTACATAACTCTTCTGCCTAGACCGAGCTAAATGCAACCTCTACTGAATGTTCTTGACCTTATCTAAGGCCTCCTAAACTAATTATGTACCAAATAACTGAGCCTCTCCCGGCTCAAACCATCCGACGGGAGACCGACATCGCCTACAATACAACGCCTCATATGGAGCCATCTGAATGCTGGACTGGTAGCTCGTGTTGTAGGAGAACTCTGCTAAAGGCAAAAATTGTTCACACGAGCCTCCTAAATCAATGACACAAGCTTGGAGCATATCCTCCAAAATATGAATAGTCCACTCGGACTTACTATCCGTCTAAGGATGGAATGCTGTGCTCAACTGAACCTGGTTACCTAACTCCTGTTGAACTGCTCTTTAGAAACGTGAGGCAAACTATGTACCCCTATCCGAAATGATAGATACCAGCACACCATAAAGGCGAAAAATATCCCAGATATAAATCTCAGCTACATCCTCTGATGAATAGGAGACTGCTACTGGAATGAAATGCGCTGACTTGGTCAGCCTATCAATAATGACCCAAATAGCATCAAACTTCTTCGGAGTCAATGGAAGTCCAGTAATGAAATCCATGGTAATATTTTCCTACGTCCACTCGGGAAGCTCGATCCTCTAAAACAAACTATCGGGCCTCTAATGCTCATACTTGACCTGCTGACAGTTCAAGCACCGAGCCACAAACACAACAATATCCTTTTTCATATGCCACCAATAATGTTGGTGCAAGTCATGATACATCTTCGCGATGCCCAGGTTAATAGAATACCGAGAACTATGGGCCTCCGCTAAGATAAACTCTGGAATCCCATCAACATTGGGCGCACAAACTCGCTCATGCTATCTCAAAACACCATTATTATCCAATGTCACCTTCGTGGCACCTCCACATAATAATTTCAACAACAACAAAAAATACTTAACATTTAACCACATCACTCAACATGTTTTAGAATTCACCTATCTTATTGTTCGATATACAAAGCCTAAATTGCTACAACCAATTAAATGGATTCCTCCTAAACCAAACTACTACAAATTAAACACAGACAGCGTTGTAATAACAACAACCCATAAGGTAGGTATAGGAGGCGTCTTACGAGACTCCCATGACAATTGGATTATAGGGTTTTCATGTAATTTCAACGATGCAAACAGAACTGCAAGTTCTTTTCCAGGGACTTGAACTAGCAAAAGCATATTGTTTGGATCCACTGGAAATTAATGTCGATGCCACAGAGGTAACCACGATTTTAGAACAAGATCACCCACTTTATACTAATTTAATTCATGATTGCAGGCACCTTCTGGACCAACTTCTTAATCCTACTATCACGCATATCTATAGAGATGAAAACGAGGTGGCTGATGGGTGAGCAAAAGCTGGATGCAGCATGGTTTCAACGAGCAACCCTAAATTTTTTGAAAGTCCACCCATTTTCGTAAAAATATTTTTTCAAAGGGATCAAGCAGGAGATATACAACACCTTCAATGGGACAATCAACAACAACTGCAACATGATTCTACAATACAAGTATTGGATAGTAGTAATAGTTCTAGTGGAAACAATGCAATTGATATGACACTTCAAAACTCGAACATAGATGGACCAGCATCACCCCTCTGTTGTTCTTCATTTATGTTTTAATGTAATTATCTTCCCAACCAAAAAAAAGGTACTCTAAATTAAAATCATACTCTCCCATAGAGAAGATAAAAACTGCTCGACTACCTACTAACCTTCTATCCTAGTTCTTTACTTCCATGAACTCCTATTAAGGATCATGTTCTCGATGAGCTTAAGACATAATTAAAAAAATAGAGCTGCCCGGTGCACTAAGCTCCCGTTATGAGCAGGGTCTGTCGAAGGGACAAACTACGAGGGTCCATTATACGCAGCATTACCTTGTATTTGTGCAAGAGGTTATTTCCACGGCTTGAATCCGTTATGCAGGGGCGGCTCAGTGGTAAAGCCACTCAAGCAACTTCTTGCGGCTCCACATTTAGGGGGGCCCAAAATTTTCTGATACTGTATTAAATAGTATTAAATAGTCATATCTGTATTTGATGAATTTTTTAAATATATAGTATATCAAAAAAAAACTTTCATAAATAAGGAAACTATGAGACCGATAAAGATAATTTGGGAATAAGAATAATAACTTACGTGTGAATGTATTTCTTGCCTTCGTTATATATTATCATTATTATCACATGCCCCACATTACTTTTATTACTTTCTCTTTTAAACTAGTTATTACTTAATCTTTTATATTTCTTTAATATTCTGTCAAATATGATAGCAGAAAGCAATTGCGAACTCTTTATTTGTCAAGCTTTACTGGCATCACACCAAAAATATTGAAACAACAAAAGTAATGTCAAGTTATCTATGACTATTTGTTAAACCGGGTTTAATTGTTCTATACTTTTCTTACTATTCCATCTAAAATTTATTATTTTTTGATATATCTTATTTGTAATTATATGTATTATCTTTTTATAATTTATTGGAATTTTAATATGTCAACAAGAAAATATGAATACATATGTTAAAAATGCCAAAAAGAGAAAGAAGAATTGAAACTTTAATAAAATCCCCAAAATAGAAAGAATTTATGGTAGATAAACAAATCACTAATATAATTGAGCTAGAAGAGAATGGAATCCAAGAAGAAGAAGAAGTTGGCGAGAGTTTAACAAATACCTTTTAGAAAATAAGAAAATCCTAAAAAGTAGAAATATATATAATCCTAGTTAAGAATTTGATTATAAATAAATTATTAAAATTTTACATCTCAAAAAGCTAGAAAAATAAACTTCAAAATAATTTTTTTACTAAATGAGTGTTTAAATATGAAAAAACTTAGGCTACTCGTTGATGTTTGGCTTTAGGCCCCGAATACCGTTGAGTCGCTCTGCCGTTATGAGCGTAGGATATAAATATATAAATTAAAAACCACTAAAATTTAATAGATAATTGTTAAATTTTGAACTCTTAAATTTAAAATTAGAACGTATTAATACAAATTTAAAGGTTGAATCCATCAAGTCTAGTTCCCGACTTCCTCTCTAGCTTCGACTAACTCGCCCTGTCTAGTTTCATTGTCATCCCTTAAAAAAAACACAGATCTCAACCGGCTAAAGATATCCTAATTTATTAGAAGCATAATTAATTAACTAACTAAACCCTAATTAACTCACATGAAAAATTAGTGCGGCATATTTTATGCCCCTTTAGGCTAAAACTTGCGTTTGCCTCATACGTACACCAGTGTCTGCAAGTGTACGGCCATCCATTGTCCATGTGCTATGAAGAAGAAGTGTATGTATTTGGGAAGAATAATTAGGTGACGAATTTATTCGTGTTTGGTGTTTACATTAAATTAACAAATATCGAGTAATAATTAGTGGCGGAGCCAGAATTATACAAAGGGTTGTCAAAATAAAAAAAATTATTGTTATAAGGAATGGAGCTTGCAACATTCTCTAATTTTGACACTCCTTGACCATTGCACCAAGAGTTTATCTTTTTTCAAGGAGTGTCAACCCCTTGTATATATTCAAATTTTTTTTTAAAAATAGCTATTTATGCAATGTTATTTTCCAGCGAAGGGGTATCGGTTGACACCCCTTGGATAAGGGTGGCTCTGCCACTGGTAACAATAGATTAAGTGATGTATTTTTATTATAATTTTAACTTTTAAGATTAAATTATTAAATTTAATATAAACGTATGATATGGATGAGTATTTATTAGAATCGATACAAGTTGGGAGTGGACACAACAGAAAGAATCAAAGCCACCGAAAGCTTTTCAATTCCTTATAAATCTTTAAGCATAGAATAAAATCCAAGAATATTGGAAAAAGAATCTTAAGAAATTGACTACACATAATATATGGTATAAATTAATGCATCTACAAGAATAACACTTTTATTGTCTAATCTTGCGCGATCAGTTGTTTGTCCACGTTTTCTTCCAAATTCCTTATAGTATATGACTAACTCAATAAAGATGATAATCATCAGTGTAATTAATTATCTTAACATGCACATACAATATTTTGATGGTGATTAAAGAGTTATTTAACTGAGTTTGATTTATATGTATGAATAGTGCTTTTTTTGTTTTTTTATTGTTGTGTTTCCATTATTATCGTGTCTATGCTTTTCTCGAGTTAACAGTTACTCTGTCTCCACAAAGATAGGGCCAAGGTCTGCGTAGATATTGTCCTCCCCAGGACTTACCGCGTTAGATTATATTGGGTAAGGTGGTGTTGTTGTATACTGTTGCGACCAAAAACATTCATGCAAGCGCAGACGGTCGTCAAGTAATATAGTAAGTAGAGTATCGTTCCCAAGAAGACTTATGATTAACTTTCGACTGATCCATACTCAATTAACTTATCGATTCAAGAGATTTCTCACAAGATATAAAAGTGACTAATTTACTACATAAAATTATCAAGCAATGAATTAACTAGAAATCAACTAAGACAAATAAACAATTCCGATTAACAATGAGGAGGAGAGAATATTCCAGGGTCATGGGTTAGCTGACAATCATGTTGTGTTCTTGGCGTAAAATAACTTATTGATATATCTGGATTGTTAATTGACAAAGTCGATATTTTTCATAAGAATCTGTCGAGTCCTTACTCGCCTATTCAAGTAAATTTAATGTCTATATGTCTATGGAATTAAGTT
Organism: Nicotiana noctiflora; assembly: GCA_032618575.1. Taxonomy (NCBI): domain Eukaryota; kingdom Viridiplantae; phylum Streptophyta; class Magnoliopsida; order Solanales; family Solanaceae; genus Nicotiana; species Nicotiana noctiflora. The sequence goes on from JASVEL010010273.1 coordinate 17,900, forward strand.
AACATGAATGCATTTACAATTCCTGTATTTCAACCAAGCAAGTGAATTAGGTATATGTCTATCCTAATTGCGAATATGTTCCCTGATGCCCAGGATCAAGATCTTGCTCAATTTAATCTTATATCCAATCTAGAGTTCTCGCTTTCGAATTCAACTCTAGATTCGTAGATAGTATTTCACTGTTAGCTACACAGCAAAATAATTAAAAATAGAATTACATAAACAACCCAATATGATAAAATCAACTTCATCAAATTAAACTTCAAACATCAACATTCATGTTTCATCCATGACCCTAAAATAATAGGGTTCTTAGCAACTCATGTTCATACAATCATAAAAAATAAGGTTGTCAAACATAAAATCAATGAGTACTAGAAAAGGGATGGAAGAATTGCTCAAATTCGTGCTCCCGAGTGTTTTGCCCTTTTGTTCTCCTCTCAATGTCACGTTCCCTCTCTCAAAATTGATTCAGGTTGGTTTTTATATCAGTTGGGGGCATCCTGGGTTAAAATAACCGAGTCCTAGTTAAAACATGACTACTTCACGTTTCGAGCATCTAGGGCAGCGTGTGGCGCTGGCCCTGGCGCTCAAAAAATTTGGGTTATGTAAATTGTGCCATAGCTAGCACCCACGCTTGGTTGTGGCCCTCAAAATTCACTTTTTGTTTTTTCTTCCCAATTTTGCTTCAATCCATGCCACTTCGTCTCAAATTGTATCCGAATGATTCCTACACATAGAAATATCACAAATGAACACAAAACATCATATTAAACATCTCAAATCATCAAAACATGGGCAAAAATGCGAGGCAATATATATCAAGTATACATACTTTAAGTCGTTTATCATATACTGATAGACAAAATAGTTATTACACTATTAACCACTTAAAATATAGGTTACGGTCCATAAAGTTGTGGAAAATAAGACAGATAAAAACATTAACAGGTTAAATTATACCGATAACATAAAAATATTTATACTGTCAATATTCATAAATTAAATCCTAATTAATAATATAGAAAGTGTATATTGGTATAAATTTTCTGGTGGTTTAAACAAGTACAGCTCTTTCCCACCACAAAGATTCTAAATCCAAAAAGTTCATGACTAAATTGAATACATGTACTATATTCTCCAACTTGCTCAATATTGTAATGAAACAGTATCTGTTTTTTTTTTTTTTAGGAAAAATTCTTTGTAGTAGAGCTGTACTCCAGTTTTTGGAGCATCTAAATAAAGCACACAATGTTTTGAATCTTTACAATTTAGACAGAGGACTACACTTTTATAGTTACTAAATTAGATGTTCCATTTTACTCTTTTATAAATAGTGTAACAATGAAAACTCTGCATTTCCAAGCAAACCTCTAAAAAATTAACCCTAATAATATTTGTCAAGCTTTTTTTCTCGCTCTTTCTTTCTCCTTCATCTCTTCTAGCAACAAATTATCAACCATCGGATCGATGTTCGAGTTCAATTGAACTTAGATCCGATGGTATACTAAAAAGTAATTCTATTTTATCCTCCCAAATACCTGAATTTCAAGTATAGGTCGTAAAATTAAAATCTATCTTGTAGCTACGAAGCTTTCAAAGTGCACTGCTTGCGGAATGGAAAGCTTATTACAACCAATATAAATAGCAATAGAGGTGAATTAAACCAAACACAGAAAGCAACCCTAGTTTTTGAAAAACAACCCCTACCGCCTTTTTTCATTGTTATCCCCAAGGGCATAATTAAGGCGAATATATCACGACCTACAATTATCAAGAAATGGACAAAGTACAACGAATGGCGTCAGAGCACGGGGTAGTGATCTTCAGCAAGAGTACATGTTGTTTATGTTACGCGGTTACTATACTATTTCGAGATCTTGGTGTTGATCCATATGTTCATGAACTTGATCATGATTCTGAGGGAAAAGATATGGAGAAAGCTCTTATGAGAATGGATTGTAATGCCTCAGTTCCAGCAGTTTTCATAGCGGGGAAATTAGTTGGATCTACTAATGAAGTTATGTCTCTTCACCTTAAAGGCTCCCTAATTCAACTTCTCAAGCCTTATCTGCCTCATTAAAACAACTAAATTGAGAGTTGAAGAGTGATGATATATAATTAAGAAAAGAAAGTCTATATATGGGTAGTATGAATTAGGAAGAATATTAAGAAATAGATTAAAGGAATTAACAACAAACAAATAAAAGTTCTTGGCAAGATCGACAGACACTAGTCATGTAGATCATGGTCATTAATTATAGTATATCAATGTTGTAATAGCTAGTAGTTGTTATTATATGTACTTTGTGAGATATTAATTGATCCTAATTAGTCATTTTATTAGCTAGCACGAATTGTATACTTTTCGCTTCTTAAATTCTAAGCTACATCTCGGATTAGATCCATTCATTATTTAACCATTAAAATTTCGATTATACAAAACTAGTATGAAAATAACATCAATTATTATTCTTTTCATGTTTATATATGATGAGAATATATATATATTTTAAAATATTTATCAAAATTCTCATAGTTTAAATTTCGAATAGCGTAAATATAACATAAATTGGAACAGAGAAGTAAATATTTTCTCAACAATTTGTTTGCCCTGTTCTGGTACTCCAAATAATGCACTTCTATTTATTTGCTCAATATAAAAGAAAAGTTAGCCTGTTACTTTTAACTAATTTCTTTGGTTTGGCTTGGGTTTCGCTCTACTTCAATCTCCAAGCATATATAGCTTAATATTCATATGTATATTCAGATTTAAATCACTTAGTTTTAATAAAAGCAAACGGCTCTTACAATCGCGATAAGCTTAGATGAAGCTGTTGAAATTCTAATACATACACAGAGCCAGCGCAGCGGAAATTAAACAAGGAACGTACCTTCAGTCATGATTGTTCAAGTGTTGTGGAATCGCCTCGTAAAACTTTGACAGAAAAACCTAGAGCCTTCTAGCCTAAGCCTATCGTTGGGATGCCAGACTGATGGAGTCACATGCGTATTTATAGGTAGGCTAGGGACTCTTAGGCAAATACTTTAGCCCTAGGGACTTCTCCATAAATTATAATTACCCTAGGGACTACTAATATATGGTAATTTCTTTCCATCAAAGAAACTACCATATATGCATAACCACGAAATATTATCTGATATATTATTTCCTTTGGGAGAGAAAGTAAATAATTTATTACCATATATGTGGGCCACACTAGAAATTTCTAGAAAGATACGGTAAATTTCTTACATTCTCCCACTTGGCCCACATATTTAAATTCAGATAATCCTTTATGAGTGATAAACATATAATATGGCCACAAACTTTATCACTCAACTAAAAGTTATGCGACAACCACTTTAACTAGAATATATTATTACACGAATCATGGTGGTCATGCTTTTAAACAAACACTTCCTTCCATGTATTACAATGCACAATATATTCTAATATAGTGTCTAACAACTTTATGAATGAGCTTAATATAAGTCATCCAGAGTCCAACTTTATTGATCCAATGATCACAAATAATACATGAAAAACCAAAAGTGTGCACTGTCATGTATATCAAAATAAACATAATGTCTAGACAAACCGTTAGAGAGCAAAGCAAGACTAAATTGAGCTACTAAGCCCCATATGGGTTACATGATCCTTGAAAATATTAGCCGGCAGACCTTTAGTCATAGGATCAGCAATCATCAAAGTAGTACTAATATGCTCAAAATTCACATCTTGCTTCTTCACATAGTCTCTAACCATCAAGTACTTTATGTCGATGTGCTTGCTTCGACTGCCACTTTTATTATTCTTAGAAAAGAAAACTGCAGCTGAATTGTCACAAAAGATTCTCAATGGCCTTGAAATGGAATCGACTATCCTAAGGCCGGAAATAAAGTTCTTCAACCATAACGCATGTGATGTAGCTTCATAGCATGCTATAAATTCAGCTCCCATTGTGGATGTTGCAACAATGGTCTGCTTGACACTTCTCCAAGATACAGCACCTCCAGCGAGGAGAAAAATGTATCCTGAAGTAGATTTACCAGTGTCTTTACATCCACCCAAATCAGAGTCTGAATATCCAATCACCTCCAATGAGTCAGAGTATTTGTATGTGAGCTTAAAATCCTTGGTTCCTTGCAAATATCTCAAGACCCTTTTACCAGCTTTCCAATGGTCAAGACCAGGGTTACTTTGATATCTGCCAAGCATTCCTACCGCAAAAGAAACATCGGGTCTAGTGCAGACATGTGCATACATAAGGCTTCCAACAAGCGAAGCATAAGGAATGTCTTTCATTTGGTCTTTTTCCAATGCATTTTGTGGACATTGATTCAATGAGAATTTGTCACCTTTAATTATGGGTGCTGCTATAGGTGAACAGTTCTTCATCCCGAATCTTTCCAGAATTCTTTCAATGTAGGCCTTTTGAGACAGCCCAAGTAATCTTTGGGATCTATCTCTGTGAATCTCTATGTCAATGACATAGGAGGCTTCACCCATATCCTTCATCTCAAAATTCTGGATAAGGAACTGTTTAGTCTCGTGCAACAATCCCAAATCACTACTTGCAAGTAAAATATCATCCACATATAGGACCATAAAAATATATTTGCTCCCACTTATCTTAAGGTATATACATTGATCAATGACGTTCTCCGTAAATCCAAATGAAGAAACAACATTGTGGAATTTAATATACCATTGGCGGGAAGCCTGTTTTAGCCCATAAATGGATTTATTTAACTTGCAAACAAGGTGACTTTTGTCCTTATCACAAAATCCTTCAGGTTGACTCATGTATATCTCCTCTTCAAGATCTCCATTCAGAAAAGCTGTTTTCACATCCATTTGATGTAACTCTAAATCAAAATGAGCTACTAATGCCATGATTATTCTCAATGAATCCTTCTTTGATACCGGAGAGAAGGTTTCATGGTAATCAATGCCTTCCCTTTGAGTAAAACCCTTGGCTACAAGTCTGGCTTTATATCGTTCGATATTACCCGATGAGTCTCTTTTAGTTTTAAAGACCCACTTGGAACCTATGGTAGAGGATCCCTTTGGTAATTCGACGAGATCCCAGACTTTATTCTTAGCCATAGATTCTAACTCTTCTTTCATGGCATCATACCAAAATGTGGAGTTTTCTCCACTCATGGCTTGTGAAAACGAGCATGGATCATCTTTTAGTCCAATATCAAAATCAGACTTTTGGAGATACACAATATAGTCGCTAGAAATTGCTGATTTTCTAATTCTTGAGGATTTTCTCACTCCCACTGGTTCTGACACTTCTTCAGCGGGTTCAGGTAAAGTGGGTTGATCTTGCCGTGGCTCCTCAAGTGGTGGTGGCTCTTGAACTTGTTGTTGTTCAGATAATTCATGAGAATTTCTCTGAGAAACATTCAAGTTCCCAATATATAAAGGTACCGCGGGTGGTTCCCTTATCTCTTCCAATTCCACCTTTCAAACCACTCCCACTCTCTTCATGATCCTCAAGGAATTTAGCATTTCTAGCTTCAACAATTTTAGGAGAATGAGAAGGACAATAAAACCTAAATCCTATAGAGTTAACCGCATAGCCTATAAAATAACCGCTTATTGTTCTTTTGTAACGACCCGGCCCGTCGTTACGGTGAATTACCACCCCGTTACCTTGTATTTATATATATTATGCTTTTAAATCAGTATTTGAATATATCGGGTAAGTTAGGAGTGATTCGGGTTGGAAATGAAGCAAATAGCATGTTTGAAGAAAGCTTGAATATGAGAAGTCAACCAAGAGTTGACTATGGAGTTAGAGTGCTCGGAACCGGATTCTGATGATTCGACTAGTTCCGGGGGATCATTTATGACTTAGGAGAGCAATCGGAATTGAATTCGGAGGTCCGGTGTAGTTTTAGGCTTGAATTGGCGAAGGTTGATTTTTGGCGAAAACCGGATGGTAGGTGATATTTTGATCCGGGGTCGGAATGGAATTCCGACAATTTCGTAGCTTCGTTATGTGATTTTGGATATGTCCGCAAATTTTCAGGTCATTCGGACATCGTTTGATCGGGTTTTGGATTGAATGTTAGTTTTGAAAGTTTTGAAGAAACTTAGGCTTGAATCCGTGAGTAAATGGAGATTTTGATGTTTAGTGTGGTGTTTTTATGATTGGAACAAGTCCGTATCATGTTTTGGAGTATGTTGGTGGTTTTCGTTGGGGTCCCGGGGCCTCGGGATGGATTCGGACCATCAACCTGGCATTTAGAACTTGGAAAAATTCTGCAGAAAATTGCAGTCAGCAGTTACTCTATGCGATCGCATAGAGATGATTGCGATCGCATAGAAGAGTGGAAGGGGGCGTGAAGTTAACTCTATACGATCGCGTGGAGGGCATTGCGATCGCATAGTGTCCGGAAATTGTGCAGTGCGATCGCGGGGGCTCGATTGCGATCGCGGAGGGTATTTGATGCGAAGCTATGCGATCGCATGGCTAGGCCTGCGATCGCATAGAACAAATTGGAGGCCTGAGGAAAATTACTCTATGCGATCGCAATAGAGGGCCTCCGACCGCATAGAACAAAATGTTCTGGCAGTGAATTAAATCACAGAACAGAGGGGTTACGGGTTCATTAACCCAAAACTCAATTTTGAGCCCTAGAGAGAAGAAAACTCGAGGAAATCACTGAGAAGTCATCGGGTATTCGTCTGAGGTAAGATTCTTGACTCAAAAACATCATTTTATGGTAGAATTAACATCAATCTTCATGAAATTGGGTTGAAATCTTGAAGAAATGTGGCCTAAATATTGAAAACGGGATTTTTGGATTTGGAAGGCCATTTGAACTCCGATTTCGATAAATTTTATATGCACGGACTCGTGGCGAGATAAGGATCGCGTTAGTACTAATTTCGAAATTTTCCGAGCAGTGGGCCCGGGGTCGGGTTTTACCAACTTGGTGTATTTATGTGAATTTCATGTAAATTGAAATGGGTTATGATTATTTGACCCGTATTTGATATAATTATTGTGGTTTGACTAGATTCCACGCACGAGGGATCTAAATTCAAAGGAAAAGGCATTGCGGAC
>JASVEL010010274.1:0-48111 GCA_032618575.1 Nicotiana noctiflora
AGAATCTTATTGTGTCTGTGAGTGAAATTGTGGATGTAAGCATAAGATGATAAAGAGGGATCAAAATCTAAAGCTAATGCAGTTCTTAATAGGCTTAAATGAAATCTTCAACAATGCTAGGGGGAACATCCTAATTATGGAACCCCTTCCTGATGTGGGCAAAGCCTACTATTTGGTTATACAAGATGAGAAACAGAGGGGTATTCGGAATCTCCATATCTTTCAATCTGATTCAACATCCTTCTCTGTTGGATTTAATCTCGCTGGTCCTTCATTCTATAATCCAATAACCTCTCTCAGTAATCAGAATCAGAAATACAACTTCACTACTCCAAATCAGTGTCAAAGAGGAAACCCTGATGCAAAGAGATCTCCAGACCCTAGGAAATCATTCTCCCGGTATTGCAAGAAGAGCGAGCATGTAATAGAAACGAGCTATAAACATCATGGTTATCCATAGAACTTCAAATTTGGCAATAAAAATGTCAGAGTTGCTGGCAATGTGTACTCAAACTCTGAGGTCAAAGCTGATGATACCACTGAGAATCCCACTTCTTCCACCATAACCGCAAACCAATACAAACAACTCAAGAGCATTCTCCAACATGTCCAGGTTTCCGATGAGGTCAGAATCAGTTCCCTACCTCCTCTGGTAATTTTACAAGTATACTTGCATGTTTTTTTGTCGTAGAAGCTATGGTTCTTATTCATGTCTAAAGACTCATTTAAATACTGACTCTTGGATTATAGACTCTGGAGCAAATGACCATATGGCCTCCAATGAGAATTTACTTACCAATATAACTGACCTTCCAATTCCTATTCTTGTCACATTACCTAATATTACAAAGTGAAAGTAACTTCTACTGGTGTGGTACATATTAATTCGATTATCACTCTTTCTAAGGTCCTTTATCTGCCTACATTTAAGTACAATCTTATTTCTGTATACAAACTCATTTTTGACACATATTTGTTGTAAATGTTCTCCTCTATTTCATGTTTCCTACAAAGCCCTTCTCTTAATAAGCCATTGGGACTTGGTAAGATGGCTGAATGGCTCTATCTACTCAACTCTACCTCCACAGAACCATATGCTGATTCTTCTACTGTTCCTTTTCCATTTTCTGTTCTTGTAAATACTGTTATTGTGAATAAGTCTCATATTTTATGGCATCATAGACTAGGATATCTGCCATTTTCCAAACTACACAAAAATTACTTGTGTCAATATTCCATCTTGTGATAGACACCCTTTCATTTGTGATGTATGTCCACTTGCAAGACAACAAAGAATTCCTTTTTCCTTTTTCTCATAGTCAATCTCATGCTTTATATATTTTTGATCTTATTCATGTCGATGTGTGGGGACCATATAACACTGCAGCATACAAAAATTGCAAATATTTTTTAACTTTAGTTTATGACTGTAGTAGAGGTACTTGGACTCACCTTTTAAGTAGCAAGGGCAATGCTCTTTCAGTTGTAAAATCATTCTTCTCAATGGTTGAAACCCAATTCAACCTAAAGATTAAAACCATTCGGATAGATAATGCCCTTAAACTTGGTGCCAATCTTGAAGATACCCAATTTTTCCAGTCCAAAGGAGTTCTACATCAGACATCTTGCCTTTATACACCCCAACAAAATGGTATAGTCGAAAGAAAGCACAAAATATTTATTAGAAACTGCCCGAGCCCTTTTATACCAGTCCAAACTTCCACTTTATTTTCGGGAGGTTGCATACTTACAACTACTTATTTAATAAACAGATTCTGAGGAGGCCTTTTTCTTTATATTTATATATTTCGGAAATTGAATCATCATGTACTTTAGGCCCTTCTGAAAGCCATGAGGCGGGGTCACACGAGTAGCGAAAGACTGAGCTTGCTCATGTTCTCATGCTTGTCACACCTCCTTTTTTACTACATTTTTTTTGATTTCCCCGACTAGGAGAATAAGGTATAACTCGATATTATAAATACCCCGGGAAAGGATATAATAACATTGAGGAAGGAATTTCTCACATATAAAGGACAATCGGTTCGAGATTTTATTTAAAATTTCAGAGTCACCACTTGGGAAAATAATAGTGTCCCAAGTCACCGGTTAATCCCGAATCCGAGAAGTTGACTCTATTATTATAGTCTGTGAAATAAAGACCTGGACAAGGAATTCTGTTACCCGGGAGAAGGTGTTAGGCACTCACAGATTCTGTGGTTTTAGCACGGTCGCTCAACTGTCGTTCTTGATTTCAACTGATTTATTATATACTTTTTAAACAATATGTGCATGTTTCACTTTGAATATTTTACAAATTGCGACGTTACGAAAACGTATTTCGAGTCACACCGCAACCAGTACGCCTGTGACTTTTAACACACTTTAGCTTCGCCGAGATTTATGATTAGAGTCACATCAAATGTGCACTTGTATTTGGGAAAGTATATTTGTAAAATCGTGCCTATATCGTCTATCGGCTTTTTTATCTTTTGAAAATGTTGTGGAATTAGCTATCAACTTCCCGAGTCTATTATATAATTAGTTGTTTATATGGGGGCCCCGCTATTTTTATTTTCATACGAGGCTCGTCCCACTTGATTTTATAGTCCATCCTATATATATATACACATCTATATTCTCTATTATTTGGTTTTTCCCTAATCAATTAATTTTCAGAATACAAGTCCAGGCCTTATTCTTTATATTACCGGGCCTAGACTTTTTGGGCTCAATTCAATAGGTTAATTCATGTATCTGGGTCTTAAAACCCAGAAACATGCTGAAATTATTCACCATAAGCCTAGTTGTAAATCTGCATAGATCTGGGCTTTCGCTATCTATTAGGCCCAAACCAAAAAATTGAAAAGGATAAACAGAAATTAGAATTCATCATATGCACAAATATTCAGAATCAGAAGAAAGCAAAACTCGAATTATATTTATTCAATGAAGAGAAGTAATAATACATAATTAGAGTGCCAGTTTCAAATCTTAACTGTCTAATGTGAATTAAATCTAATTGACAGACTACATTTGCTTTTATATTTCATTAACTAATTTAAACTACTGAACAGGTTGTTGAATGGCTAAAAAATGACAAAATGTTATGTAACTATATAAGAGTACTTGACAATACACGAATCATGACTACTTGTAACTTTCAGAGAATTAATTGTATCGATTCGTTAAGCTAAGTATGTAACTCATTCTAGTATGTGATTAACAACTTCATATTTTATCAGTTTTACTTATACTACTTTAATTGCTATTAAACCATCTGGATCAGATTAACAGATACTTGATTATACTAATTAACACACATGCTAACGTTGTTATTAATCTACCTATTACGAACTTATTTTAGATTAAATGAGTCATATTAGTTATTAACCTATTTTAACTAGGTGATTTCAATTACTACCACTACTCTACCTTTAGTTACTATACTATAACATTGTTTCTAGCATGTATTCGTGCTTCATATAGATTACTTATACAACAAATTCCTATCGAATTACAAATTTAGCTACTTATATTCTAAAGACAAAAGTAGATGCAGAAACAATTCTCGGAAATCATCTCATTTTATTCATCCACTTCAGATTCACTGCAGTTACATGTTGAAAGTTCAGTTGTGTACCTAATTCAGCAATGAAAACCTTATGAGTCTAAGGGAGTGAAGGTGAGAGAATAAGCAGATTGATCACAGCAACAACAGTGAAGATGAATGAACACAGCAACACAGCTGAATTCAACAATCAAATAAGAATTCCAGATTCAGCAAAGCAGTAATCCAATTGCACAGTAGAAGAAAACCAGTAGAAAACCCAGCAAAATCTAGTGATGATGGAGGAATTCTACAGATTCAGAACAGAGCTTCGACTAAACCCAGAAATTTACTCTTAGTATTTTAGTTTTCAGAATATATTCTCTGAATTCATAAAAATCCAGCCCTTATTCAGGCTTTATTCAAGCCTATTTATAGATAAAAATGGTAAAAATTTGGGGGGGAAATTTGAAAAAGTTATTCTTAATTCCCTCCCCTTAATTCTTTTGTTCATTACACTTTAACACCTATTTCAGATTCAAAAATGCCTTCCAGCGTCTGCTGGAAGGTTCTATTGGGTTCTATTTGAGGTGTTTTACTAATGTACCCTTACTTGCTAAGGTTACTAACTAATATGCCTTTTTGTTAGGTCTATTATACCCTTTGTTTTGTGCAACATTGCAGAAATACTAGGCCTAAATGTCTGATTTGTCCTCATAGGCTCTATTAAATCTATAATTATGCCATTTTTCATTCCTTTTATACCCTTATTATTTATTACTATTTACCCGACCTTATCCAAGGTCTGGTATACAAATTGTAAGCCTTTATTTAACTTCTGACCACTATTCTATAAGTCTTTAAGACTTAGCCAGTTTTGGATCTTAACTTCCTTTCAATTTTAACCTCTTTTAAGAGGTATTCTTTTCATTTATTGTTTATTAGAAGTGATTTGCAGGATTAGCCTGCTTATTTGTTAAGGATTAAGCATTTCAGATTTAGCCAGTCCAGTGTTTTGGACTTGGCTTTGCAAAATTAGTTAATATTGTTCAATGGCTATTTAGAAGTAGTTTAAGACCTGCAGACTTTGCCATTTTGAGATTTATGGTCATTATTACAAAGTCAACTAGTTTCAGGACTAACCAATTGGATTTAAGCCTTAGAATTTTATAGAGTTGGCCAGTTTCAACACAGGTCACTCTATTGTTATTTCAATTATAACCACTTTTTATGTAATTTTCAATTTTAACCTAATTAAACTACTTTTCATGCTTTCAAAGTTAGCCAATTATCCAATTACTATCTAAACAGCTATAACCAATATCCCTTAGAGCATAATAGAGTTAATTGTAGTCTAATAACATGAACTCATTACAAATAACTTTTCATATCAGTTTGCACACATAGCCACAAATCAGAATCATTTATCATCTAACCAAAACTCAGAGAGAAATTTGAATATGGTTGAATTTCAATTAAATAACTTCACAACACAGATTTCAGGCATAGCATAACAGATTTGACATAAAAGATATATTCAGAATATTTTCATGTTAAAAACTCACAAAACACTAAAAAGCTCGAGCATATTTAATCAAGTGTTATTAGACAGTTTTATGAGAGAGTCTAATAGAGCATGCTTAAAAGAAACAAGTTTATAACAAGAAACTATTCAAACAAGAAGCTAATCTAACATGCAACTAATTAATTAAAGAAATTAAGGAAAAACTGAACTAATACATAATATCATGCTTAACAAGAATCAAAAAGGGACAGGGGACTTAGCTTAGTAGAATTGGTCTCCTGAGCTTTCCCGTATTTCTTTTTTTTTTGTTCTTTCTTTTCTTTTCTTTTTCCAATTTTCTTTTTCTTTTTCTTTCAGATTCCAGACTTCAGATTTGAAGTCTTTTATTGAATGTTTTAGTGAAGGAAATAGGTTTTAGAGACAAAAGAGGGGGTCTTTTTGGTGTAGGGTTGTTTAAGTCTACTGGAGTTAGGGTTCCGACGACTTATTTTCGTAGATTCGAAGAGTTTGAGGAACTTTTGAAGGAAAATGAGTACATAGGGTTAAAGATAAAGGTAAGGCGGTTCAGGGGTGTTAGTTTGGAGGCTAGTGTTAAAGGTGGTGGTCATCGGAGAAGAACTCCGGTGGCCGGATTTTCAAGAACTTGGGGCTTTTGGGTTTTTTCTGGGTTTTCATGGAGGTTGGGGGTAGAGGAGTAAGAAGAAAATGGTTTGAGGTTCAGAAATGGCTGGAGACTGCCATGAACGGTGGACAGTCTCCATGGTCGGCATGAGGAGATGAGAGGAAGAAGAAGAAGACAGGGCGGCTAGGGTTAGGATTTAGGGTGTAATGGTTGGTCTCTGAAGAGACCAAGCCTATGTATACCTGTAACGAATGAACGGATCCTGGCCCTTGGATCATCTTTGATCAACGGCCAGGATCTAATTCCCTTAAATGGCGTCGTCTAATTTTAAATGGAGATTAATTCATCTCCGTTAGATCTCTTTAGATGGACGGCCCAGATTACTTATCAAAAACCATATTAATTCATTTAAAATCTCAGATTAATCGTTAGTCGTTGGATTGTGTAGATGGATGGCTCAGATTATGCATTACTTATTCACTAGATCGGTCTCTCAAAATATACTGGGCCAGTGTATTTGGGCATGTGCAATTTGCCCAGTTGTGTATTTTTTATGTATTTTTCCTGATTTTAATTATTTTTTGTATATTTTCTTGTTGTATTTTTTTAATATTTTTTTCAATTATTTAAATTCTTTTATTTCCTATTTTCTCTAATTTTCTGATATTTTTTGAGATTTTTCGATATTTTTCCTTATTTTCCGGAATTTGCTTGTATTTTTGTTAATTTCCTTTTAATTCCTTTTTGTGATATTTTATACTTAGCCTATTTTTTTTAATTTTTCTAATTTTCATTGTAATTGTTTAATCATACAAATGCACTTTATTTCAATCAAAATACCTAATTGCACACAAAAAATATTATTTATTTAATTTTGAAATTTTATTGCTTAGGGCAAAAATCACGTGCTCACAATGCTTCACACAAACTCAGGCTAGGAAGCTTGAAAGCCATATCATACCATATGGATTTAGAAAGTCCGATAAAAAAATAATAAAAAAGGACTAGGAAGGCTTGAATCTACCTAAGCTTGCAGCTTCTTTCATTAAAGATAGGTGTGAGCCCAACAATTTAGCCTCAAAAGAAAAAAAGTGGGGTAGAAGTTAAGTTTTTATTGAATTGAGTAAGATCCTTTTGAATAGAAGATGCCCATGAAAAAGAATTTTTTAGAGGAAAGTACGTAGTTATCTAACAAAACTCCTTATGAAATATTATATGGAACTCAACCTTCCTACAGTCACTTGAGATGCTTTGGTTGCTTTTGTTATGCTGCGGTCCCTAAACCTCTTAGAGATAAATTTTTCTCCTAGATCGGGTCGCTTGATGATCAAGAAGAAGCAATCTCACTCCGGTCCGTAAGCTAAAGCATCAGGATCTGCACAAAAGAGTATAGAGTGTAGTATCAGCATAACCGAAGTAGTTCTTTAGGTGTTCGCAAGCCTTGGCATCTCCTTCCATCTATTATTCATGTTTATTTCATTTATTTCCAAAGACAATACTATGTTATTTCTTTCAACCTTTATTTATAGTGCCCCGAGATAGTTTGTGAAGTTGTGACACGAGTCTTGGGTAGATTTGTTATGGATTGGTATTGGTATGATTATTATTACTTTGCAATTCAGTCTTCCGCTTATTAAATTCTATTGTTATTTAAATATTGGTTTTTAATTATTAACGGATTAAAAATGGAAACAAGGTAAATGGTTCAATTGGTTGGATTGCCTAGATTTCACGAGTAGGCGCTATCACGACTCCTGAGGGTGGGAAATCCAGGTCGTGATAAGTTGGTATCAGAGCTCTAGGTTACATAGGTCTCATAACTCACAGACAATCTTTGTAGGTTCTGAAAGATCGGTACAGAAACGTTTGTATTTATCCACCAGAGGCTACAAAGTTAGGAAAAACTTGCACATATATTCTTTCCTGTCATGTGGTTTGGTTTCTCAATGCTAATTGAATTTATACTCTGTTCTTTCATTGATTCCGAGTACACACTCTTCCTTATCCGCATCAATAGCCCGAGCCCTTAGGAGCAGCCCCCATAAGGGGCAGAGGGAGAGGCCGAGGCTGTGCTAGAGGCCGAGGTAGGGACAGGGCTCAACCCGAAGCAGCATCAACAATGGCAGAGCCTCAGGCTGAGTTTGATGAGAAGGTTCCGGCCCAGGAAGTTCTAGTGGGCCCAAATCAAGTCCTAGAGGGGTTCATTGCAAACCTAGTACTTCAGGATGTTGTGGTCCGTCTAGTGGATCTTACGTAGAGTGTCACCCAGTCAAGCTTGCTTCCTGTAGCACCAACCATCTCTCAGGCTGGAGGAGGAGCCTAGATTCTTGTTACTCGCACTACAGAGCAAGTGAATCCCTAGTTTCAGCTCCAGCAGCTGTGACGACCCGGCCCGCCGTCACGGGAATTACCACCCTGTTACCTTGAATTTATGTGTTTTATGCTTTCATATCGGTGTTAGAGTCTATTGGGTTAGTTAGGAGTGATTTGGACTGAAAATGAGGCATATAGCCTTTTTGAAGGAAGCTTGAATGTGGAAAATCAACCTGGAGTTGACTATTTAGTTAGAGGGCTCAGAATCAGATTCTGATGATTTGGTTAGTTCCGGGAGGTAATTTGTGACTTAGAGGAGTGATCAGAATTGAATTCGGAGGTCAGGTGTAGAAATAGGCTTGAATTGGCTAAGGATGAATTTTGGCGAAATCCGATCGGTAGGTGAGATTTTCATCCGGGGGTCAGAATGGAATTCTGACAATTTCTGTAGCTACGTTGTGTGATTTTGGATATGTATGTAAATTTTCGGGACATTCGAACGTCGTTTGGTCGGGTTTTTGATCGAATGTGTATTTCGGAAAGTTTTAAGGAACTTAGGCTTGAAATCGATGTGAATTGTGAGTTTTGCTGTTATTAGATGTGTTTTGAGGGTTGGAGCAAGTTTGAATAAGGTATTAGGATGTGTTGGTTTGATTGGATGAGGTCCTGGGGGCCTCGGGGTGCTTTCAGGTGGTTAAATGGAAGAAAAACATGGAAATTGCAGGTTGAAGTAGTCTGGTTCTATTGTTTTCGCCCCTGCGGAAATATGGTCGCAGAGGCGAGTCCGCAAGAGCGGACTGGGGAGCGCAAAAGCGCTTGTGTTCGCTGAAGCGGATCCTTGTCTGCAGAGGCGGCATCGCTGGTGCGGAACGTATGTCGCAGAAGCGGTCTAGGGTCGAGGGGTGAAGATCCGCAGAAGCAGAACATTGGTCGCTTAAGCGAGTCCGCAGAAGCGGACTCTGATGCGCTGAAGCGGAAAGTCCTGAAGGAATGGTTGTGGATCCGCAGGAGCGGACGCGCGGAAGTGGTCCTTGGCTAGCGGAAGCGAAAGTGGCCAGTTAGGCCTGGAATCGCAGAAGCGACCAGTTGGTCGCGGATACGGTCGCGCAAAAGTGAGATTTTTCTGCAGAAGCGGAAATCGCAGAAGGGATTAAATATCATAAGTTAGAAATTTCAGAACATTCTAAAACATTTAGGGCTCGACTTAAGAGGCGATTTGGGCGATTTTGAAGGGAAATTCAAGGAGATTCTTCAGGTAATCAACTATGGACTCAAATTATGATTTTGTATTAATAATTATGCAACTTACTCATAAAAATGGAGGAATTGGGGGTGTATAATAGAGGTTTTTCACCCTATGCTTGAATTATAGAAAATCAAGGATTATAAAGGGCAAATGGAGTCTGAATTTGGTAAATTTTACATGCCTAGACTCGTGTTGAGACGGAGGTTCCGAATATGTGACTTTTGTAATTTTTTTGAGAAGCGTACCGAAAGTCGGGTTTTGACATCTTTGTAGTTTTGGTGTAAATTGAGTTTTTTTGATTGGGTATCATCCCATTGGCCTGTTTTGATGTATTTTCACCATATTTGATCAGATTCTACGCGTGCGGAGTTTGATTCTCGTGGCAAGGGCATCGCGGACTAGTCATCGAGCCGTATTGAGGTCAGTAATAGATGTGTGTGATAACCAGTCGGTTCGAAACCCCGGTATACCACTTTGTGATGCTGTATAGAGGCGAGACACGCACTCTCTTGTGAGTGCGGGGTCGATTGTTATTTGGGGACTATGGCTTAGTCCGACCTGTTGATATTATATTGTGATAATTGGCTACTCTTGAGCCGTTGAACCTCCTTCTCGGATGGTTGAGTACATTTATGGGCTGTGAGCCAGTTATTGGGATCCTGCGAGGATCGTTATCATTGTTCTGTGATATTGACATGCTAGTTTTACTACCTGTCCGTAGCTATTACTGTTATCATGATTTTCCAATCTCTGGAACTTCGATATTACGGTTTTCAACTGAAAAATGATAAATGAGTTTTCAAAACTACTTTTGAGCCTGCGAGGCTGCATTTGCATATTAGCTGACTGGTAGTGGATCGGGTTGCGCGCCGCAGGATATATTCATGATATTGTGCTTGGGCTGTAGGAGCCCCTCCGGAGTCTGAACCCCCACAGTGAGCACGGGTACCCAAATTGGATCGGGCTACGTGCCGCAACGGTCATTTCATGCATTGCATTGTATTTAGCTACATCTGCTAGTTGTTATACTGTGTTGTTAGTACTTGTTGGTACATTATTGTTGATATTGACTATTACAGGGTATTGATTACAGCTTTACATAGTGCTACATTGTGGTTTCTTATCTACAATGTCTTACCTATGTTCATTACCACTGAGTCTGGCAGTACTCATTTTACTCCCAGCACCTTGTGTGTAGATCCAGGTACCTCTCAGCAGTCCTGATCCGGTAGCTGTTCTGAGGCGATATCTGCGAGATAGTCGAGGTAGCTGCATGAGTTCGCAGGACCTGACCTCCCTTCCATTTGTCTTTTCATTGTGTTGCTATTTCTTTCCGCACCGAGTATCTTATAAAAACACTATTGCACTTTTGTTATCTGTAGAGGCTCTTGACTCTTGACCCCTAGGTCTATAGGGAGTTATATTGATTGGGACTTGATCCCTGTATTGGTATTTCTGTCTTTATTAACTTTACTTCTGTTATGCTTAAATTGGATAAAGTGAGCTCCTAGCTTCGGAACGTTATTGATTGGTCGGGCTGGCCTAGCAGTGTGCTGGGCGCCATCACGACTGGGTTTTGGGGTCGTGACAAGTTGGTATCAGAGCCTAGGTTTACTAAGCCCCATGAGTCTTGAGCCGGTTAGTATAGTCTTGTGGATCGGTACGGGGACGACTGTACTTATCCTCGGGAGGGCTGCGAACCTTTAGGAAACACTTCACATTTCTTGGAATTCTTATCGTGCATACTTGATTTAGCTTGAGATATAATTTTTAAAATTCCTTCCGCACGTCTGTGTAAGCATCGAGCGCTCAGTAATATAATTGCCTTATGGCTTGTGATTTCCCCGAACGAGGGGCGAGATATAATCTCTGTGAGTTCATGTTGGGCCAGTCGGGATGACTTGAGGTTGGACCTTGTATATGACTTGAGCCTCAAGGTGCTGATTTTGTGAGTGGTGGCAATAGATAATGTATGAGATTTGGAAACCCCATATTTGCACTATGCAGTGCTGTGCTGAGATGGAACGCGCGTCATGTGATGAGTGTGGTGGTATTATGACTGGGGATTTGGACTTGGTCCTTTCCGATTGATAGATTACTGTGTAAAATGACTGAGACTGGGCTTATATCTATGTATTTGGGCTAATAGCCATATTTAGGGCCTTTTGCCGATCTGTAGAGTATTAGGGAGGCTTGATAATGGATGAGCTGTTAATTGTTCGACTCTTATCAAATCTGTTGTGTAGCCCCGAGCTATGGGCGTGGTGAATATTTATCATATCTCTTAATTGGAAGGTAAAGTGCCTTATGTGTAGTGGGACGAGTTGAGACTTAGGAAGACTAAAGTGATTATGCTATGTGCATCCTGGTAGGAGGTATTGTACTGAAGTGTTAAATTGAAACGAAGTAGTTGGGTTGATTTTCATGTGTAATTGAAAGGTAATTCATATGTGTTATGATCCGAGCAGGTGCAATGCATGTTCATGTAACAATTTTGATAATATGGTTTGTATACTGAGACTAATGTTGTTGATATGCATTGTGATGTCCTGTCGAGTTGCGAATGTATTGTTAGGATAGTTTTGGTGATTTTCAGGTAGGTGGATGGGCCAAATTACAAAGGAAACTCTGTCAAAATTTTTGGAAAATTTGGGATTTAGAAAAGATTGTTATCTAAAGAATGGGCTTAGCTGTTGTGTGTGAATGAATACAAGAATTTTCAAAAGAGTTAATATTTCTGATGATTCGAATTTCCATCGAAGCTTGTAAATGACTTGAGTTTAATCTAATTAGAACTTTGTGACATTATTTGAGTAAGAATGCTATGTGTGGCTAAATGTGCTTGGATGTATGGCTCCGAACTAAGTTGGGGAGGTTGTTATTGATTAACTGATTTCACTGTTGTGTGCTGTGTTGGTTCTGTCTCTAGGTATGTTGGGAAATTTTGATAAAGTTTATGGTGTTTCGTAGATGTGAAGAAATACTAGGATGTTTTGAACTTATGTTGGTAAAGAATGTTCGGAGTATAGGAAAAAAATAGCTAATTGTATTTGTATGTAATCATGTTCTGCGGTGTCAGCGTTCCAGCAAGGCATGAGTGGTTCTGTTCAAAAAGACAATCGAATTATAGCTTAATAAGGGTGAATGACGCCCGGTAATTGTTTTATGGTGTTCAAGATTTTACTTGTAACAGTCAGGTGTCTTAAGATTGTGCATGTGGCTAAAGACGGTGGTTTCGTTAGAAGAGATCAAGACTTGTGTTATGTTATGTGAATGATGGGATTCTATGTAATCGTATTGGAAGGTAATGATAACGAATTCAAAACGCATGAAGTTCTTCAAAATAATGTATTGTAGAATGTGGTACATCTGGGAAACATTGAGAGAGTATTCAGTGGCCTATGGGTCTTATGTATGAGTCTAGTGTGGTAACACGAGTTGATGTATTATGGTGTACAGTAAAGGCTAATCTTAAACTAAATATGAATTAGAAAGGAAACTGGGTAAATGGAACAACTTGTTAATAAATCAAAACGGTATGATAAGGAATGCGATTAATTCTTGGTATGTTGATTGAAGTAATGAGTCTTGCAGATATTGTGCAACAAAGCTCTTGAGTGCTGGCAGTTGTGTAACTCGATATGGGTATAAGGACTCAGTCCTGGCAGTTTAACTTATGCAATATAATTGCAATTGGGAGAAAGAGTTTATGATGTGTTTTACCGTGGTTTGAAAATGAGTGTATTTTTCCTGTTGGTATGCAAGGCTTGGAATGTGTAATGAATTTTCTCTATATGGGATCATGAGAGTCCTTGACTAGTTGAGTGCGCCGATGTTTGCGGCGTAGGAAAGGGATATGAATTTTCCATGTTGTCTTAGTGTGGTATGGTATATGCGATGTGTTATGGAAAGTTGATAATGGCATATCCAAGGTTTTGAGATTAGTTCATAATATATGGGAAGTCATTAAAATTATTGAGCAGTGCGGACAGCTGCAGGTGATTTAAGAATCGATCTTTCTGGTGATTAAGGAAAATGGTATTGTTATTCTAGTGATGTGGCGGGGTATATGGTCCAAAAGGACAAGGTAATGTAAACTGATCATATCTTGTGGTATGGTGGTATTCTCTTATTGGATCGACTGTAATAATTGAGTCGTTGATGGCATAGTGAAATTTCTGAATGGCTTTCGTGGTATGAATGGACGCTTGGTGTGTGTTATGTATTCGTACGGTGGAGTACGAAATCAGGCATAGTGATTCATGTGTTATATATATGTTGGAGACTTGAAGTTCTCGATAGTCCGCCTATGCAGTGGTTGTATATCGTGTGTATCGGCACCGTTTAGTGATTATTGGAAATCGGAAGCCCTAGTGGCCCTCTCTTAACTTGATAAGATGAATTCGATTATGATACTTGATTGCTGACTAGTTGTCATGGGTCAGGTTGTCTAGACTAATGTGACATGGACTATAATGGAATGACACAAATTTCGTAGTAGAGTGCATCAGAGTATGCTCCAGCGGGGTAGTTGTACCTCAAGACCAGCGGACGACTGGTAGGTATTGCTTTGTCAGTTTGGCCTTCGTGGCGGATATCAGTGCAGAGGTTTCTACCATGGGTTCAGTTCCGGTATTAGGGAACTTTGTCGGATGCGTTTCTTGTGGCCGAGCTTGAGGCTATATATATGTTTGTTGTAATGAGCAGCTTGACTCGATGTGCATTTCCTCTTGGGAGATTTATGCGTGGATCGGGTGACACGCCGCCATGGGTTATCTGGATCGGGTGGCACGCCGCCACAGGTATGGTATCTAGATCGGGTGGCACGCCGCCACGGGTATGTCATTGGAGCAGGTTGCACGCCGCCACAGTGTAATGTGAAAATAGAGTTAGTCATATGTTACCTAGTATACAATACTTCCTGGCTTCTGAGGAAAAGTCTGTATTGAGTATCGCTCGGCGAATGGCACAGTGGTTGTGTCCTTTCAGGATTTGATAGCATACATTAATTGTTTCACCGTGGGTGAGATTGATTGCTTGGGTTCAGACCTCAATATGTGCGTGGCTGACCGTTTTTGAGCATGGTGACTTGAGGTGCTTCATGAGTAATAGTGTTCGAATAGAATCATGAATCGTGGCAAGGCCACGTGATGTTATGACCTCTCGAGGAGGATTCAAGTACTCTATGATGTGAGACAGGATCTCAGTTCTATGTTATAATGGTACAGAGGAATTGAATTACAGCTCTTTTGTTGGAGATAATTGACAAGATTTGAGTATGTTCAGACGTTTCTATTGGAGCATGTGTTGTGCTCGTCGCGGCTTAGGCTGGTGTTTGAGGTGTCATGTCACCAGTGCGGTGCGTTATAACCGAAATGATCATTTGAGTCTTTAATGAGAGCGAGCATATGTGATTTCAATTGGTTAGAAAGGTAATATCGAGACTCGGGTCCGAAGTCTGTTGTGGTATCAGTTAAAAGGGAAATGGATTTATGAATGGTTAACCTGAGAGATTGGTTCGATATATCACGTGTTCGGTTACCGTGGGCATGATATGAAGGTGTTGGAATAAGACTCTATCTAATGAAAAAGATTTTCCAGTTAGTATTTGGTTATCGTGGGAAATTGTTGTGATTAAAGGCTATTGTCTCGAGTGATTGGGTTGTTGATACATCATATGATCTCACCCGGAGTGGTGAGTATGGGTTACTGCAGTGGATTCGAGTGCACCCTGAGTATAGGCATGGGATTAGCATTTGGTATATGATTTCAGAAAGTGCAATATGGTTTACGGTTCAGATGGTCTGTGAAATTTCAGCTATATGGGGTTTTTAGACTTATGTGAGATAAGGCGACGTGTGATCACCCCGAATATATGCTTGGTAAGGTCATTCAGCTATTGGGTTGCTTCTAGTACCACTCTGGTACGCTCGAGGACGAGCATTTGCTTAAGTTGGGGAGAATGTGACGACCCGGCCCGTCATCATGAGAATTACCACCCCGTTACCTTGCATTTATGTGTTTTATTCTTTCATATCGGTGTTAGAGTCTATCGGGTGAGTTAGGAGTGATTTGGATTGAAAATGAGGCATATAGCCTTTTTGAAGGAAGCTTGAATGTGGAAAGTCAACATGGAGTTGACTGTTTAGTTAGAAGGCTCGAAATCAGATTTTGATGATTTGGTTAGTTCTGGGAGGTGATTTGTAACTTAGGGGAGCAATCAGAATTGAATTCGGAGGTCCGGTGTGGAAATAGGCTTGAATTGGCTAAGGATGAATTTTGGCGAAATCCGAACGGTAGGTGAGATTTTGATCCGGGGGTCGGAATGGAATTCCGACAATTTTTGTAGCTTCGTCATGTGATTTTGGATATGTCTGTAAATTTTCGGGTCATTCGGACGTCGTTTGGTCGGATTTTTGATCGAATGTGTAATTCGGAAAGTTTTAAGGAATTTAGGCTTGCATTCGATGTGAATTGTGAGTTTTGGTGTTGTTAGACGTGTTTAGAGGGTTGGAGCAAGTTCGAATAAGGTATTAGGATGTTTTGGTGTGATTAGATGAGGTCCCAGGGGCCTCGGGGTGCTTTCGGGTGGTTAAACGGAAGAAAAACATGGAAATTGCAGGTTGAAGTAGTCTGGTTCTGTTGTTTTCGCCCCTGCGGAAATATGGTCGCAGAGGCGAGTCCGCAGGAGCGGACTGGGGAGTGCATAAGCGCTTGTGTTCGCTGAAGCGGATCCTTGTCCGCATAGGAGGCATCGCTGGTGCGAAAGGTATGTCGCAGAAGCGGTTTAGGGTCGAGGGGTGAAGATCCGCAGAAACGGAACATTAGTCGCTTAAGCGAGTCCACAGAAGCAGACTCTGATGCGCAGAAGCGGAATGTCCCGCAGGAGCAATTGTGGATCCGTAGGAGCGGACGCGCGAAAGCGATCCTTGGCTCGCGGAAGCGGAGGTGGCCAGTTAGGCCTGGAATCGCAGAAGCGACCGGTTGGTCATGGATATGGTCGCGCAGAAGCGAGATTTTGTCCGCAGAAGCGGAAATCGCAGAAGGTATTAAATATCAGAAGTTAGAATGTTCAGAACATTCTAAAACATTTAGGGCTCGGCTTAAAAGGCGATTTGGGCGATTTTGAAGGGAAATTCAAGGAGATTCTTCAGGTAATCAACTATGAACTCAAATTATGGTTTTGTATTAATAATTATGCAACTTACTCATGAAAATGGAGGAATTAGGGGTGTATAATGGAGGTTTTTCACCCTATGCTTGAATTATAGAAAATCAAGCATTTGAAAGGGCAAATGGAGTCCGAATTTGGTAAATTTTACATGCCTAGACTCGTGTTGAGACTGGGGTTCCGAATATGTGACTTTCGCAATTTGTTTTGAGAAGTGTACCGAAAGTCGGGTTTTGACAACTTTGTAGTTTTGGTGTAAATTGAGTTGTTTTGACTGGGTATCATCCCATTGTCCTAATTTGATATATTTTCACTATATTTGATCAGATTCTACACATGCGGAGCTTGATTCTCGTGGCAAGGGCATCGCAGACTAGTCGTCGAGCCATATTGAGGTGAGTAATGGATGTGGGTGATGACCAGCGGGTTCGGAACCCCGGTATACCACTTTATGACGCTGTATAGCGGCGAGACACGCACTCTCTTGTGAGTGCGGGGTCGATTGTGATTTGGGGACTATGGCTTAGTCCGACCTGTTGATATTATATTGTTGGCTACTCTTGAGCCGTTGAACCTCCTTCTCGGATGGTTGAGTACATTTATGGGTTGTGAGCCAGTTATTGGGATCCTGCGAGGATCGTTATCATTGTTCTGTGATATTGACATGCTAGTTTTACTACCAGTCCGTAGCTATTACTGTTATCATGATTTTCCAATCTCTGGAAATTTGATATTACTGTTTTCAACTGAAATATGATAAAAGAGTTTTCAAAACCACTTTTGAGCCTGCGAGGCTGCATTTGCATATTAGTTGACTGGTAGTGGATCGGGTTGCGCGCCGCAGCGGTATATATGTTGGATCGGACTATAGGAGCCCCTCCGGAGTTTGAACCCCCACAGTGAGCACGGGTACCCAAATTGGATCGGGCTACACGCCGTATCGGTCATTTCATGCATTGCATTGCATTTAGCTACATCTGCTAGCTGTTATACTATGTTGTTGATACTTGTTGGTTCATTACTGTTGATATTGACTGTTACAGGGTATTGATTATAACTTTACATAGTGCTACATTTTGGTTTCTTATCTACGCTGTCTTACCCCTGTTCATTACCACTGAGTCTAGCAGTACTCATTTTACTCCCTACACCTTGTGTGCAGATCCAGGTACCTCTCAGTAGTCTTGATCCGGTAGTTGTTCCGAGGTGATATCTACAGGATAGTCGAGGTAGGTGCAGAGTCCGCAGGACCTGACCTCCCTTCCATCTGTCTTTTCATTGTGTTGCTATTTCTTTCCGCACTGAGTATCTTGTAAAAACACTATTGCTCTTATGTTATCTGTAGAGGCTCTTGACTCTTGACCCCTCGGTCTTTGGGGAGTTATATTGATTGGGACTTGATCCCAGTATTGGTATTTCTGTCTTTATTAACTTACTTATGTTATGCTTAAATTGGATAAAGTGAGCTCCTAGCTCCGGAATGTTGTTGATTGGTCAGGCTGGCCTAGCAGTGTGCTGGGCGCCATCACGATCGGGTTTGGGGTCGTGACAACAGCTCATCCAGCTAGAGAAGTTCAGCCAGGTGTGGTAGCCTAAACCGGTGATGGAACGGTTATGTCTGTCGATGCCTTCTGAAGATTGGACAGGTTCACCAAGCTCTTCACTACCACTTTCAGCGGTGCATGTTTTAAGGATTCCCATGTTTATTTGATAGTTTTCACGAGTAGGAGCCATCATGACTCCCAATGGTGGGAAATCCGGGTCGTGACATGGCCCATATGCGAGCACTAGGGTATTTATGCATGTTCGCGGGGTAGTGCTTGGGCTTTGACATTTGTATAATTTATTGTTAAGCTTTATGCTGCGATGTTTCTTATATTTATAACCCTGTTGTGAACTATTTGATCCATGTTTGAGGTTACATAGAGGCTGATGTCCTGAATGAACTTGATAATTTCTACTTCTGTGATGAAATGATTGATAGCACACTCTGCGCATGCATAAGCCTTATCATGACATTTATAGTAGTCCTGGAGCATCAAATCTAATATTCAATGATCATATACATGTATTCTTGTATATTTGCTTTTATTTGATATGATTTGGACTGATGCATCTGACCATGCCGGGAGAATTGTGTTGTTCTGCTCGTGACCACGTCAGGCGGATTGTATTATTATGCACGTGACCACGCCAGGTGGATTGTGTTATTATTCCTGTGACCACGCCGGGCATATTATATTGTTATGCATGTGACCACGCTGGGCAGATTATGTTATTGTGCTTGTGACTATGCGTATTGAGCCTGCGACCACACCGGGGATTGTTATTTTGGCACGTGAGTTATCCGTGCAACACGTGTGTTGTTCATGCTGATCCATATATTGATATTATTGGCATGTGAGTTGTCTGTGCGGATTCAGCTATTGATATTATTAGCACGTGAGTTATCCGTGTAACGTGTGGATATGGATCTATCCTCCTAGGGTCACTCTCTCATGTTGCTATCTTGATGGTGTACACTTGGATTATGAGAATTCAATGGCTTTTTGGTTGATGTGAGATCTGGGGGAGTTGGTTATCAGTTTAATTTGGTTATTAATATTCTGTTATGCGATATTGATTTATCTTGAAGCCTATCTCTTTGAACCCCTTCCATTCACTCGTATGTTATGTGAGCATTCACTACTATTTGTGCATCGATGACTTGTGATATCTAGGAGGAGCTGCAAAATGTGTTCTCTATGTTGTGGAGTTAGGCCAGTCTTGAGGACTAGAGGCTAGGTTTAGATTGCAGCTTGGGCTTGGTAATTTCAGTTGTGTGAGTATGAGTTTTTGGACTTATATATCATGTGTGACCCATGGAGTGGGATTGTGGCTCAGTGAGTGGTTGTATAG
Organism: Nicotiana noctiflora; assembly: GCA_032618575.1. Lineage (NCBI taxonomy): Eukaryota > Viridiplantae > Streptophyta > Magnoliopsida > Solanales > Solanaceae > Nicotiana > Nicotiana noctiflora. The sequence continues at coordinate 19,326 of JASVEL010010274.1, forward strand.
CTACATGATGAGTATTATATGAGTATGCGGTATACTTAGATGGTTTGGATGTGACAAGAAGAATTTTGATTGGGATGTGAAAGGACTATGGATGCTCGATTTCTGTCTTGATGTGTTGCACAATCTTGAGTTATGAGGAGGTTAGGGGTCTTTCATGATGTTCATTGTATAATGAAGTAGATTCTTATGTCTTGCTGAAGATTTAGATTTGAAAAGATTAAGTGATTACATTATGGTTGGGTCCCTTATAGGGCGTAGAGAGATGCCGGTTTGAGGCTAAGCAACTAGGTTATCTCCTATGGAATTTTCTGGAATCATGCGATCCTTATGATATTTCTATGAAGAGTTCTCTTTATATTTAGCTAGTTATATGTATTGTAATTTGAGTTTGGATCGCTTGGAAAAGTTTGCATGGTTGTCACGAGGATGGATATGCACTTAGCAGGTGTTTTGAGCTATTTTATGATTTGTGCTACATGAGTTTGTATAGGATTCAGTTGAATTATAGTATGCGATCTTAGAAGTTATGGATTAAGGGTATTGTGGGTTATCAGGTGCTATGTTCTATAGCTTTAAACCAAGTGTGGGAGTATACTATCAGCGATCAGATTGTGCATGGTTATGTGTTATATTTGTTTTGGTATGAGGCATATTTGAGGATTAGTTGCGACTTGAAGAGGTTGGACTTGAGAATGGATTGAGCAACGGAATTACTGAATGCGCGATGTGCTATACTTTATGGGGATATTGGAAAACTTATAATGACTCGTATTTGCTATTCGTGGTGGAGGTAGTGTGCATGGAGTAGGGTTCACTCGGTTGCTTAGAAATGTGCGTTACTTCTTGAGGTGTTTGTGTTCCAATGGAGCACAGTTTGTTCAACTCATTTTGGCTGTGCATTTGAGATTAGAATATGGTGGATGACTCTTGAGAAAGTTCTAATGAATGCAGGATTCATATGTGGTATTTGAATAATTTTCAGATTTGTAAATGACTACAAGCTCAGATTTTCATTGGATGGTGTCAGGACTCATTGCATTTGTGTATCATTATGGATTTTATATTTCATTATTAGAAAGGTTAAGAAAACAATGTTAGATTCACATAAGGTATCTTTAGAGGGGGTATCTCGGATGCAGTATTTTTGGGTACCTAAGAGGGAATGCACTAGCTTAAGGGCCTTTAGACGATGAGGTTTCACACTAGGATCTCTTGTAGTGAGCTTTGGGTTAAGAATCATAGTGTAGTAGCAAAACAAGTGTTAACTTGAAGGCAAGTCGAGAGGGGTTCAAAGAAATAGGTAAATTTGGTAGTGGTTTGGAATAACATTGTAATAGAAATGATCGGTTCTTCTGGTTCTTTTTATGTGGCGAGGCTTTGTAGGTGTGTTATGGCAATACTCTTGGGTGTGGTGATCTGTATAACTTGATTGATTTAGAGGGATTTAGTTCCGATGGTTGGTTATATGCATGGGTTTCGAAGAGTTCTCGATGGTGTCGACCATGCCTTAAGATGGATATTTTCGACAGACAGGGGGAGTTTCTTGTGCGTTGTGATTTTCTTATGAACGGGGGTCTAGTGGTAAGTTTCTGGATGATAGGGCATGTATCCTACTTATGCGTCATAGTTGATAATAGGAACCTCGTTTTTCATATGATGTCATGATAGATGCGGTGCAACGTGGGGGATCGATGTTTCTATGTACGAGGTTGCGATTCCATTAAGAGAGAAGGTCATGAGTTCTAAACAACATGGGCGGTTTCAGATGTTTAGGAGAATTCCAGTACTTTTTGGTATTACTTGAGAATAGTGTACATTTTAGATGGGCACATTGTGTTTTGACTTGTGCATGCTTGACTGGTATTACGGTAATCTCTTAGTTCTTCCGCATCTGCAGTTCCAAGCCTCCCTCAGCCTTTTCGCTTCTGCGATTCAAATCACGCATCTGCCATACCACACCTGCGGTCCCCAAACCGTAGGTGCGAAAACACCAGAAGCAGCAGAAAATTTGCAATTGCACAAGTCCAAAACTCTTCCCGTTAGCCATCCGAAATCACCCTGAGGCCCCCGGGACCTCAACCAAAAGTGCCAACACATCCTAAAACCTCATTCAAACTTGTTCCAAACATCAAAACATCATAAACAACACCAAAACCACCAATTTACATCGAATTCAAGCCTAAGTTTTCTAAAAACTTCAAAAATACACTTTTTATAAAAAAAAAACCCAACCAAACCACCTCCGAATGACCTGGAATTTTACACACACATCCAAATAACATAATGAAACTATAACAACTCTCAGAATTCCATCCATTCCGACCCTCGGATTAAAATCTCACCTATTAACCAAAATTCGCCAAAATACTAACTTCGCCAATTCAAGCCTAATTCTACACCAGACCTCCAAAACCATTTCCGATCACACTTCTAAGTCACAAATCACCACTTGAAGCTAGCTGTACCATCAGAACTCACATTCGAGCCCTATAACACATAAGTCAACTTCTGGTTGACTTTTTCAACTCAAGCCTTCTTAAAAGAGACTAAGTGTCTCATTTCCTTACCAATTCTACTCCAACCACAAACCCGTTGATACTCAATTTGTTCCTATCTATTTTTATTCTCAAAATATTTTCAAAATAGCATGTACATGCATATATAAGTATGCCCAAGAACTTTTGGCATTTTTCTAGTTTTTAAAGCTTTTAAAAATTATTTTATTATTTGTTTTAACAATAATCCAATAATTATTCCCAAGACTATAATTTTGGCAAGTAATTTATTTCCATCATCATGTGTACATCACAATAGAATTAACATTATTTTGTTTGCATAATTTTACAAATTTATTTGGTATTTTAGAGCTAAATTGCTATAATAGCCTATTTTTCGATTAATAATATTTTATAATCGCAAAAGTAGTTAACGTATTTTTTAATTAATATTTATGTATTATTAATTGGTTCATTGATTTTAATTTTCTTTTAAGAACATTTTCATTATTTTTTATAAAATAAAAAGGGAAAAATTGTTGTTTAACAGTTAGCCTCATCTATTTCAATTATAGCCCTTTTGCATTTCAGTTTTAACCATCATTTGGCCTAATCCCAACCCCAACCGAACCAGCCCATTTTTAACCTGACCCAACCTATAACCCAACCTAAATGACCTCACCCGATTCCCACTTACCCTCTCAAATCTGGATCGTTGATCATTCAAGATCAACGACCATAACCCACCCTTCCATAATTAAACCCAACGACCAACCTTAATCCCCCTCATTTCCACCCTTTAGCCGCCCTTGGATCCCAAATTCTCTGAAACTCTCTCAAGGTTCTTCGGAACCCTAGCCTCCCCTACCTTGTTCCACCGTGTTTTCACCGGAGTCCATGGCTCCTCAGGCCATGGACAACCTATACTCACCTCCTACAGCTCCTACATGCCTGTTGCTTGAAGGTTCAAGGCTAGACCTCGAGGGTCTTCACTCAGACCTTCACGATTCGAGGATTCTGGCCATCTCTGGCCTTGCTCTAGTGGCTTTTGGTCTTCTGAGCCTGATTTTGACCTCATTCGACTTAGATAGGACATTTTTGAAGCCTTTCTCAATATAGAGTTCATCTGAAACCCTAACTATCGAGGTTCTCTCTGATTATTTTGTTTAGATCTGTTATATGTTTGCACTATTACTTAAGTTTCATAAACATTTTCTCCAATTTTCTTTCAAAAGTTAGTTCTTTGCGATTAGGGTTTCTGGAAAAGGTTCTTAAAAATGTTTCTGAGTATTCTTCTTCTTTTATTGGTGTGAATCGATCCCTACTATGCTCTTATTTGTTCTTTTCTAGCTCGCATGCTTTTTTATGTGTTCTTATATTTGCAGTATTATGAAGTTTTTCAGTTGTGCTCCATTCTACCACCTACTGGTTTCAATATCATGCTCTTACATGCCTATCTTATGTGTTCCTTTACTGTGTTTTCCTATTGAGTTTTTGTCCTTTGTTTGCCTTTATCGGATTTTCTCTAGGTTCTTTCTAGATGTGTTTCATCGACTGTTTCCTTAAGTTTACACTACTCCTTTATCTCCTGAACTCGTTTAAATTCCAAAATTTCCTCGAAACTTGTTCCTTGTACTTCAAATCAGTTTATATATTCTATTTGCCTTGAACATGCTATTTTTCTTATACGTTTTCTCATGAGACTCTGGAAGAGGTCTCTAAGTCAGTTTCAATAGATTGCCTTCTCATCTCTGTGTTGAATTCGAGTTAAAAACCCCTAGGATTTGGGGGTTTCTTTGGCAAGTTTGATTTTGGGTTTGGACAAGGTTTCTACTTTGAAACCATGAACTCGCATACTCACTCCGAGTTTATGAACTGAATTTGAACTTTTTCTGCGTTTGTAATTTTGAAACTTTATTGCTAGTCTTTTGAAATTAGCATGGCATCCTTCTTGCTTGACATGTCTTTGTGTTTTATATGTGAGAGCTTCTCTTTCAAAGGTTTTGCCACCTCTTAATTGATTCTGAATCCTTTAATGTTGCTTACTTGATTGTTACTGATTTTCCCTAAATTAAACATTCCTTTACCTCTTCTCTAACTCGGTTCAATCGAACAAGGATTTCAACTTGGTTCTTTTACTAGCTGATTTACTGATTCCCTTTCCTTATTTTTCACAAATCAAGTACCACTAGACTTTTACCTTAAATAGTATTTATGTATTTACCCTTTATTGTACTGCTTGGGAAAATATTCTGATTGAACCTTTCCTTAATTATCTTTGCCCGTTGGAAATCAAAATCCCTTAATTGAAGGGAAATTGATTTTCAAGGTTATTTTTCTTACGTTTTCTTATTTATTTGTTGCACTATAAAAAGTGGCTTCCCTTCTATACTTTGGACAAGACTCATTCACCAATTTTCGAATCACAAACTCATTTGCACTCTTTACTTTCTTCTGAGATCTTTTGCATTGCTTGATCGCAATTTGGCTTACCCAAACTTCTGCTTTTCATTTATTTTCCTAAAACTGGTATGTCATACTTTTGATTCTAGCATCAAATCCAATGTGTTTACTTACAAGATTTTATGCCCATGTCTACTTTACTGCTTTATAGAGTTCAACTTTAAAGTAGTTACTTATACCTTGCTATCTGTTGCTGCAATGAGTCCCTATACCCATCCCCCTTTTATGTGCTTGGGCTGTAGTTTAACACATGGCAGTATATAAAGTTATTATCATGGGTTAAAACTGGGTCCTTTGGATCCTAGCCTTTTTCAATTTCCCATACCCCGATTTCCTTATATGTATTGAGTTATGGTATAGCCTGGCAGCATCCAAATTGCTGTCCAAGGCTGAACCTGACCTTCAAAAGGTCCTAAATCTTTAATTTTTAAGTTGACTGGCTAGTCAGGGGTGTGCTAACATTCTAATTGTTGGGCATGATCACCAGCCTGCCCTAACATTCCCTAACTCCCATATATTGCACTTACACTTACTCCTAGATTCTAAGTTCTGCCCCCTCCTATGAGCCTTGCCTTGGGACCTTGAATTCACTTTTAACTTGTACATTTGAGGGCTGGACCTTCTACATTGCACTATTTTTCTAATTTGCAATGATATTTGAGGTGTAAGCATTGCCTGGAACTCTTGAAGTTCCTTGGAACTTTGACATATCCCAAATAAGAGAAAGGCTTTGAGAATACGATCCTGGAAGTTGGTTTATCTCATATTATTTGACTTTGAGTCTGGATTAGGCTGATTAGATGTAGATGTAATCACTGATGTGATTTTTATTCCTTTTTGATTCATTTGGTCCGTAAAAAGCTTTGTAATAACTACTGAGGTATAGTGAAACGGGATTGGATTGAATGCATGCCAAAGGGGTAAAAATCATGTCTATAGGATAATTACTCTTTAAAATTCTGCATCTCACATAGAAATCATGTTCACATGATTATTACTTCCAAACTCTGCATATTCACGTAGATACCATGTCTGTAGGGCATTTACTCCTTAAAATTCTACATTTCACATAGAAATCATGTTCATAGGATTATTACTTTCAAACTTTGTATTTTCATGTAGATACCATGTCTATAGGATGTCACGCCCCAAATTCGAGTGACATGACCGGCGCTCGACTAGGTAGCCCTAGTCAAGCGGACCTGGGTGCCTTTCCTACCCCACGTATATATAACCCCGCATTTTCATTACTTATTAGTCAAAAGAAATATCCGTTTACAATTAAAACACCTATTTATTACAAAACATACACACATTAAATGATTTTAGCATGGTTTACATTTTACATAGCCCAACATACAAGATACATATCACATAAGTTCATGACCCACATTTTCTTTCCACGGAGCCTCTAAACTTTGAAAAACATTGGTACAGTACTTGCCGGTAACAAGGCTCCTGCTATACCTTATACTAATATCAAAACAAGATCCCAAAACCGAAGCGGCATGAGCCATGCATGGCCCCGAAAGGAAAGAGGCTCACCAATTCAGCTGACGTAAAGTGATGAGGATCTACGGTCGGTGGACTGGAGTATCTGCTATAGATCCACCTACAATCATAATACGAATGTAGCACCCCCGGCAAAAGGGACATCAATACACTTGAATTGTACTGGAATGTATGAACAAACTTTTCTCCAAGTAAACTCAAACCATAAACAAGTAGGTAACGATAATAGAAACAACAATCAAATGCACAATGAAGGAACAATCTAGCCAAACAAGTTTACAATCTCTCATATTTCTCCTTCCACATTTCCAAATCAATAATTTCACAATTTGCTCATATTTTAATTTCAATAGTGATTTCGATCACTTTCCACCCTTATTACCTCGGTCACCCTTATCACCAGAACCCACAACTTATAACTTCATGTTGCGGCGCGCAACCCGATCCCACCGTACAGTTACCATTCATAAACAACACAACAACAATGAACAATTCACAAAGATCAGCAACAACACTTCTTAAGAAGTAACAACAACAGTTTACAAGTATTTCCATAACCATAAATATTATTTCCATCATACTCAACAACCCACATGTGTTTTTCGTCATAATGATAATTGCCCACAATAAGCCATAGATGTTACTATCATAGTTATTCCAGTTGCATCATTTACGATTTCCTTCCGTCATTTGTTTCTCAGCTATTACCACATATCATATTCACAATCATACCAATCACACGAATTTGACAATTAATCCACATAGATATCACATACCAATCATTCGAACACCAAACAGGGCAATTTTACAAAAGGTCAAGTTTAGCCATACATACCTGAAGCAGAATTCCCCTTTTAACTTCTATTTTCATTTCGCCAAATAATCTAGCAACGTGAATCTAGTGCACAAATTAATACACATGACTTAGAATTGGGGTTCACAAATGCTACTTAAACTTATTTAGGTCATCAACCCTTATTTTACAAACCTCTATCTCTACCCATTTTCCTCTTGCTAGGTTTTAGGTTTTAAGAAGACATGCATGTACCATTTCAATCATTAATTTTAAGAATCAATGCATGAGACTCCCCTAGTTCAATTCTGAAAGTTAGAGAAAATGGGGTAGGGATTTTACCTGCAAGAATGGGGATTGAGATAAGCTTGAAATTTCTCGGCCCGGATAGTTTGAAGAATATAATTTGGAGAAGGTAACTTTCTCTCTCAAGAAACCTCTCTTCCTCTCTATTATTTTATTCAGAATGTCGTTAAAAATGAGGGGCTAGGGGTGTTTTATTTAAAAGGGTTTGGGTATAAAATTTTAGCAAAAATCAAGGGCTGAGTCAGGTCTGCGGTCGCATTCTACGGTCGCAGACATGAAATGCGGTCGGCATAATGGACCGCAAAAAGTGTCCCAAAACCTAACTCCACTGTTGGGGTATGCAGCTGAAATGCGGTCCGCATACACGTTCTGTGGTCGTATACTGTGGTGCATTTTTTTATCTCAAATTTGACTGACACATTGCCTTACTCTGTGGTCGAAATGCGGTTCGTATATCAGTTATGCGGTAGCAAAATGGACCGCATATTGACCTCAATTTTAACCAAACTACTAACTCGCTATGCGGCAGGAATGCGATCCGCATACCAAATCTGCGACTGCATTCTGGGCCGCAGAGTGGCATTTTTTTTGAAAAATGGATTTCTTTGATTTTCAAAAGCTTATATCTATACCAAGGGTCCGAACCGCAACGATCTTGCTCGCCGCGAAGAATTCTACACATTCCTAACATATATTCAAAGTCAACACCATAAGTTACTAGGTTTTGAGCCCAAATGTTTACAGGGCCTTACATCCTCTCCCACTTAAAATCATTCATCCTCAAATGAGGACCTATTTCAAACTTTTCAGCACTTCAAAGATCAATCGGTTTTAAAAACATACTACGCAGATTCTCAAACTTTTCACTACTTCCCATATATATTTTTTTGAAATTTTTTGCCAGAGTATCCTTTGTAATTTGAACATCTTTACCTGACAGAGGGCCCCCGAAACACAATTCCAAACACCGCTACATAATTACAACCATCCCTACAATTGGTACACAATTCCTTACCTCAACAATTGCACACATTTAATCACTTGTTATGTTTCGCTTATGAATTTCAATGAGTTTCACATAATTTGACCATTTCAACATACTACATGCATACAAGTATTCATTACCAATTTATAAAACCATTAATTGTTTATCCATCACAGGAGTCTTTATAAAACTTTTCATCTACCAAAAAGAGGTTCACATAACTTTAGACATTCACAACACCTATAATTCTTGCACAACTAGAGGAATTTCAATAACATTTAGGAGGGAACCAACTAGGACAAAATATTAGTTGTTTTATGGATAAGGAGTCACACCACTTCTCCTAGGCTTGATCAAACAGGTGGGGATATTTCTCCTTCATTTTCTTCTCCGCTTCCCATGTAGCTTCCTCAACTTGTTGACTTCATCATAATACCTTAACTGAGGCAACTTACTTATTTCTCAAATTACTTGCCGATCAAGAATGGCAACCGGAATTTCTTCATATGACAACTCTTCATTAACCTCGATAGTCTCGACTGGAACGATGGTGGATGGATCTCCAACCACTTTTTTCAATATGGACACATGGAACACCGGGTGTACTAATGAAATTTCAGGGGGCAACTCCAACCTATAAGCAACTTGCCGATCCTTTGAATGATCCGATAAGGACCGATATATCTAGGACTCGGCTTCCCTTTCTTCCCAAATCGCATGACTCCCTTCATAGAAGACATCCTCAGGAACACCCAATCATCTACTTGGAACTCTAATTCTCTTCGACGCACATCTGCATAGGATTTCTGGTGACTCTGAGCAGCCTTCATCCTTTCCTGAATGACTTTAACTTTTTCCATAGCTTGGTGCACGAGATCCGGCCCTATCAATTCTGCTTCACCTACTTCGAACCATCCAATTGGAGACCTACACCTCCTTCTGTACAATGCCTCAAATGGGGCCATTTGGATGCTAGCATGAAAGCTGTTATTGTAAGCAAATTTCTTCATATGACAACCCCACCTGAGTACCCAAACCTTGCTGAAATTTCTTCCAAAAATTAGTTGTGAACTGAGCCCCTCTATCCGAAATAATAGAGAGTAGAGTACCATTAAGCCTCACTATTTCATTGATATACAATCGAGCATACTGTTCTTCGGTATCGGTGGACTTGATTGGCAAGAAGTGAGATGATTTGGTAAGTCGATCCACTATCACCCAAATTAAGTCAAACTTACGTTGAGTGCAAGGTAATCCTACCGCAAAATCCATGTTGGTCATCTCCTATTTCCATATTGGTATTTCTATAAGTTGGGTTAACCCACTGGACCGATGATGCTCAGCTTTTACTTGCTGACAGTTTGGACATTTAGATACAAAGTCTGCCACACCCCTTTTTATACCGCTCTACCAATAAATCTCCTTGAGATCGTGATATATCTTCGTAGAACCCGGGTGCACCAAATACCTGGAATGATGAGCCTCTGCCATTACCCTCTCCCGAAACTTATCCACATCTGGAACATAGAGCCTACCCTAACACAACATCATTGTCGCCGAGTGCAAATACCAAAGTTTTGTTGTTCAGAATTGCCTCCTTCATCTGTGCCAATGCTGGGTCAATGAATTGCTTTTCCTGACTTCCGCTAAAAGCGACGATTCTGCTCTATTATGCACCATAATTTCCTCCTCACTTGGGGTCGAAATGCAAACCCTAAGACTGGCCAACTAATAAACCTCCCGAGCTAGGAGCCTCTGATCCGCTCCCAAGTGAGCCAAACTACCCATGGATTTTTGACTGAGGGCATTGGTCACCACGTTCGCCTTTCCTAGATGGTACAAGATGTTCATATCATAATCTTTGAACAATTCTAACCACTGCCACTGCATCAAATTTAACTCCTTCTGTTTGAACAAATATTAGAGACTTTTTTGGTCTGAGAATTACACATCCACATGGACCCCGTAAAGATAATGGTGCCATATTTTCAAGGCAAATACAACTACCGCAAGCTCCAGATCATGCATCCTATAATTCTTCTCGTGATTCTTGAGTTTCCTTGAAGCATACGATATAACCTTCCCATGCTGCATAAATACACACCCCAAACCGACCCTGGAGGCATCACAATAAAACACAAATCCTTTTGTGCTTTCTGGCAAAGCAAATATCAGTGCCGAGGTCAACCTTGACTTCAATTCCTGAAATTTTTTCTCACAAGCGTCGGATCATTGTAACTTAACTGCTTTCTGCATCAATTTAGTCAATGGGGAGGCGAAGGCAGAGAATCCCTCCACAAACCTCTGATAGTACCCGGCTAAACCCAAGAAGCTCAGAACCTTCGTTGGGATCGTGGGTCTAGGCCAATCCTTCACTGTTGCAACCTTCTGGGGATCCACCTGAATTCCCTCACTGGAAACAAGATGACCCAGAAAAGTGAAAGACTCTAACCCAGAATTCATATTTTGAAAATTTAGCGTACAACTGGTGCTGATGAAGAGTCTGCAAAACTGTTCTGAGGTGATCAGGATGATCTTCCTTGCACCGCGAATAAACGAGGATGTCGTCAATGAAAATAATCATAAAGGAGTTTATAAATGGCTTAAAACCCGATTCATAAGGTCCATAAAAGTTGTCGGGGTGTTGGTTAGCCCGAAAGACATGACCAATAATTCGAAGTGATTATAGTGAGTTCTGAAGGCGGTCTTTGGAATATCCCCCTCTCTGATCTTCAATTGGTGATACCCGGACCGCATATCAATTTTGGAGAAGAACTTTGCACCTTGTAATTGGTCGAACAAATCATCTATCTGAGGAAAAGTATATTTATTCTTGATGGTGGCTTTGTTAAGCTGCCGATAATCAATGCACATCCGAAGTGACACATCCTTCTTTCTGACAAAAAGAACCGGAGCACCCCACGGTGATACACTCGGTCGTATGAACCCATTCTCTAATAAATCCTTTATCTACTTCTTTAAATCTCTTAACTATGCTTGTGCCATTCTGTATAGTGGAGTGGATATTGACCCGGTATCTGGCAATACATCAATCCCGAAATCAGTCTCTCTATCTGGCGGAATCCCTGGAAGCTCATCCAGAAACACTTCAAGAAACTTATTCACAACTGGCACAGATTCAGGGACAGACAATTCTGAAGTGGTGTCCGCCACCCGGACCAAATGATAGATACACCCCTTCTTAATCATCTTCGAAGCTTTAAGGTAAGAAATAAACCTACCCTTAGGCACCATACTATTTCCCTTCCATTCAATAACCGGCTTGTTAGGGAAGTCGAGTCTTATGACTCTTGTTCGGCAGTCAAGTTTGGCAAAGCACGAATAAAGCCAGTCCATCCCCATGATTACATCAAAATCTACCATTCCAAGCTCAACAAGATCGGCCGTGGTAACACGACCACACACCGTGACAACACAATTCCTATAAACTCGCGAGGCTATAATAGTATCACCAACCGGAGTCGATACAGAGAACGACTCATAAAGTTGTTCGGGTTCTATCCCAAAACGTGAAGCAATGAATGGGGTGAAATAAGACAAAGAGGACCCTGGATCAATAAGAGCATAACAATCAATGGCCTGAACAGACAAGATACCTGTAACAACATCTGGAGAAGCCTCAGCACTCCGGTGACCACTCAAAGCATAGAACCAGCTAGGCCCACCTCTACCAAGAGCTCTACCCCTAACTGCACCACGCCTTGCTGGAGCTGGAGGATGCACAAATGATGTAGCAACTGAAGAACCGTAGGATTGGGTAGATCCCATACCCGTACCCTGATTGGGCGCACGACAGTCTCACTGGATGTGACCTCTCACCCCGCACCTATAACATATCGGGACATCCAAATAGCAAGCCTTTATATGGAATCTCCCACATTTGGGGCATGTAGTTCCCCCTGCTGCTAAGACCTCACTCCTGGACGACCGGACTGGCGGAACCTCCTACTGTCTGAACCTGGTCTCAAGTGACTGCTCTACTGATAACTCTGCACAGATGGTAGTGCACTCGTTGAGGACTAAGCATATGATTGGGATGGACTCTCTCCGGAGCTGATATCCTTGAGTGACCCACTAATCGGGCCCCACTGTTACTCTCCTTTACGTCTGTATCTTCAACTTCCTAGATTCTGTGGCCTGAGCGAATCCTACAATCTTTCCATAATTCATAGTTGAGTGTAAGGCCGCTGTAGCAGCCTCATTCATTACCAAGGGACTAACTGAACAAATCGCCAAACTCGAGCATCCATGGTCGACACTAACTAAGGTGCATAGTTGGACAACCTCACAAACTCCATGTGGTACTCCTAAACACTTATACTGCCCTGTTTGAGAACCTCGAACTCAGTGGCATGAGCTGCCATCATCTCGTCAGGCAAGAAGTGGTCCATAAAGGCATCTACAAGCTCGTCCCATCTAGTTTGAGGTCTTCCCTCTTCACGAGAATCCTCCCACATCTCGAACCACGAATGCACTGCTCCTCTCAACTGTATGAATCCAACTCAACCCCCTCTGTCTCTGTAGCCTTCATCACTCGAAGGGTCTTATACATATCATCAAGGAAATATTATGGATCGGCTTCTGGGTCTGTGCCTGAGAACTCTTGAGGGGCCAATCGCAGAAACTGGTGGACTCTGGAACTGGCGGAATCTCCCTGTTCGCTGGAGGACATAGGGGCATCATGAGATCTCTAGGCTTGGGCGGCCACTAAGGTCCCCATTAGATACCCCGGGACCAGAATCTGGAATAGTTCAAGATTTGGAATATCGGCACGAGGGATGGTGGCACCCTCTGCCAAAGCTGGAACAAGAATGCTTGGATCTGGAATTGATGGGCCAGGCAAATTCAAGGCTGGGGAGTCACTCTCACCTACGACATCAGGTACATGATTCACGGCCACATTTGGGGTGGCGTCGGCCCCAATGACGAGTCTAGCTTTCTTCTTAGGTGCCATTTCTAAAAATTTCGGAACAAAGAACGAGTTAGACGTAAATACTTTCACTTTCCACTTGACCGCACAATATGGAATAACAAAGAAGTGGATAGTTTTCTAAATGCCCGTGTAGCCCCCTACTTATAGATGTGGTCGACAACACACCGATAAGAAGGGCTCTACTAGACTTGACTCTGAGACATCCTATGACTCTTTTAAAACCTGGTTCTGATACCAAGTTTGTCAGGCCCCAAATTCGAGGGACATGACCGACGCTCGATCGGGTAGCCCCAGTCAAGCGGACCTGGGTGCCTTTCCTACCCCACGTATATATAAGCTCGCATTTTCATTACTTATTAGTCAAAAGAAATAACCATTTACAATTAAAACAACTATTTATTACAAAACATAGAAACGATACATGATTTTTAGCGTGGTTTACATTTTACATAGCCCAACATACAAGATACATATCACATAAGTTCATTACCCACATTTTCTATCCATGGAGCCTCTAAACTTTGAAAAAGGATGGTACAGTACTTGCTGGTAACAAGGCTCCGACTATACCTTATACTAATATCAAAACAAGATCCCAAAACTGAAGCGGCATGAGCCACACAGGGCCCCAAAAGGAAAGGAGCTCACCAATTCAACTGACGTGAAGTGATGAGGAGCTACAGTCGGTGGACTAGAGTACCTGCTATGGATCTACCTATATTCAATACACGAATGTAGCACCCCGGGAAAAAGGGACGCCAGTACATGAATTGTACTGGTATGTATGAACGAACTTTGCTCCAAGTAAACTCAAACCATAAACAAGTTGGTAACGATAATATAAGCAACAATCAAATGCATAAGGAAGGAACAATCAAGCCAAACAAGTTTACAATCTCTCCTGTTTCTCCTTCCACATTTCCAGATAAATAATTTCACAATTTGCTCATATTTTTATTTCAATAGTGATTTCGATCACTTTCCACCCTTATTACATCGGCCACCCTTATCACCACAACCCACACCTTATAACTTCGTGTTGCGGAACGCAACCCGATCCCACCATATAGTTACCATTCACAAACAACACAACAACAATGAACAATTCACAAAGATCAGTAACAATACTTCTTGATAAGTAACAACAACAATTTACAAGTATTTCCATAACCATCAATACTATTTCCATCATACTCAACAACTCACATGTGTTTTACGTCACAACGATAATTGCCCACAATAAGCCATAGATGTTACTATCAAAGTTATTCTAGTTGCATCTTTTACGATTTCCTTCCGTCATTTATTTCTCAGCTATTACCACATATCATACTCACAATCATACCAATCACACGAATTTCATAGTTAATCCACGTAGATATCACACACCAAGCATTCGAACACCAAACAATGCGATTTTACAAAGGTCAAGGTTAGCCATACATACCTGGAGCCGAATTCCCTTTTTAACTTCTATTTTCAATTCACCAAATAATCTAGCAATGCAAATCTAGTGCACAAATTAGTACACATGACTTAGAATTGGGGTTCACAAATGCTACTCAAACGTATTTAGGTCATCAACCTTTGTTTTGCCAACCTTTATCTCTACCCAGTTTCCCCTTGCTAGGCTTTAGGTGTTAATAAGACATGCATGTACAATTTCAACCATTAATTTCAAGAATCAATTCATGAGACTCCCCCCTTAGTTTAAACATGAAAGTTAGAGAAAATGGGGTGGGGATTTTACCTGCAAGAATGGGGATGGAGATAAGCTTGAACTTTCCCGGTCTTGATAGTTTTGATGAATCTAATTTGGAGAAGGTGACTTTCTCTCTCAAGAACCCTCTCTTCCTCTCTCTTATTTTGTTCAGAAGGTCATTAAAAATGAGGGGCTGGGGGTGTTTTATTTAAAAAGGGTCGGGTATAAATTTTTAGAAAACAATTAGGGGCCGTGTTTGGTCTACGATCACAGACACGAAATGCAGTCCTCATAATGGACCGCAAAAAGTGTCCCAAAACCTGACTCCACTGTTGGGGTGTGCGGCTGAAATGCGGTCGTATACGACGCATTTTTGACCTCAAGTTTGACTGACACATTGCCTTACTCTACGGTCGAAATGCAGTCCGCATATTAGTTATGCGGTCGCATAATGGACCGCGTCTTGACCTCAATTTTAACCAAACCACTGACTTACTATGCGGCAGGAATGCGGTCCGCATACTAGATCTGCGACCGCATTCTGGGCCACAAAATGGCATTTTTTTGGAAAACTGATTTCTTTGATTTTTAAAAGCTTAGATTAAAATCAAGGGTCTGAACCGCGGTGAGCTGAAGAATTCTACTCATTCCTAACACATATTCGAAGTCGACACCACGAGTTACTACATTTGGCGCCCAAATTTTTACGGGGCCTTACATAGGATATTTACTCTCTCAAATTCTGCATTTTCACCTTGAAATAATGTTCATAGGGTTATCATTTTCAAATCCTGTATTTTTCACATAGATACCATGCTCATAGGTTTTCTGCACTTTGTAATAATACCATGGCAATAAATCGATAATGAAGCTCTGCATATTGTATAGATAATATGCCTATGGGACTTCCTACACTTTGCATATGCATCTGTCACTAGGCAAGCCTGCTTATAAGAATAAATAAAATAACTAATTACATATAGATGACCTGCCTATAGGATCTCTGCATAACAGTAAATGGCGGTAAAATCAGTAGCACCTAGAAAGCATGCCCATAGGAGTAATAATCTAAATGTGAATCGCTCACTCGCCCCCTTAAGTCTAAGAAATCCGTGGTAATTTTTTTTAAATACTCATAGAACTTGCAACTTATATATTTTTGCAATCAGTTATTCCTCCATCCCTAGATTAACAGATGCCAAGCCTATAGGCCCCGTTTAACACACATGCCAATAGTTAGATAATTAATCAACCTTCACTTTTCGACAACTACATCTAAGTAGGACTAATTTGGACTTCCTATTTGGAAATATGTTGTAAACCAATTCTTCCCACCCTAATTTTAATCAAGGACCTAAACAGTATGTATAAGCCATGCTAAACAATTCGTTTCTTTAAGTGATGAGGCCTACTTGAGCCTTTAATTGTTATTAATTTTCCATTAACTGCTTTATGTGTTTTGGTTGTTGCCCTAGAATTTTTATCCTTTTAAAACCTATGAAAAGCGAAGCTCCCTCCATTTAGGATTAGTAGTCATAAACGCCTCTGGGACTGATAAGACGGGTAATAGCATGAGTAGGTAGTGATATCGTTCTGCGCTCAATACCCTAACAGGGTGGGAAGGGTAGACATGGAAATGATGATCACCCGATATACCATGCGTACGATTGGCTATCGGTGTTGTGTGAATGATCCTTGTGTTTTACAAACCTACGACCTCCTTTCCTTTATGCAACTTTGTTAATATCAGTAATTTTCTGTCTTCATTTCAACTACCCAAAACTCCTCTTTAAGTTTACAACATTATTCCTTTTCTTCTAAAATTTTCTGTTTATTCATGTCTTGATTAAGTTTCTGCACTTAGACCCTCCCTTAAACAAATTTTGGAACCATCTAGACCTTAATTTAAACATGGTTGTTACTTACCTATTTGCAACCCTTATGTGTGAGATAATTTATATACTTATTTGCATTAAAGTCACAATATAGCATGACCGGAAACCACACTAATGGATCTCGAGAGATGCCTAACACCTTCCCCTCGAGATAATTTTTACCTCTTACCCGAACTCTAGTTTTCAAACTCAAAACTCTTAGTGTCTTAATGCACTTAATCATTAGGTGGCGACTCTTCAATTCCAAATACCCAAACCCCAAACGGGAATAGAGTTGTCTTCCCAAATGTCATAAACCCGATTTCGCGAGAAAAATGGGGCATCGATAAAACCAATCAACTCGACCACATAAAACACGAATAACCAAAGAATAAAGAAGCAAAAATGGGGGAAACGGAGAGGTAACTCATGAGATGACTGGTCGGTTCGTCACAATTCTTGAATATGTTTTGAATGGTTTGCACGTCCTTTGGTTAGTTTCAGGTTGTTCGGCATTTGAATGAGTTGTTTGAGCGGCATAAGAGCTGACATTTAATTTCGGATCAAGGTAAGTGCCTTATCTAATCTTGTAAGATGGAACTTAACCCGATGGATATTTGATTTTTGATATGCTATGTGTTATGGGAGCTACGTATGTACAAGGTGATGAACGCTCGTACGTATGCTAGATTTTTTATATGTATACATATACTTAGACTTATACCATGTTTATCTTGCTTGTTTAAATTCTTTAATTCATGTTTTAGCCTAAGACTAGACTTGCGTAGATTATCGAACTTTGCTATTCTAGAGGCTCAGCACGCTACTTGATTAGTCGCGAAAATTATACCTTCTCTTATGGATTTACTCCCACGTCGTATTTATTTGTTCAAAATTTTTATGATTCCTTAAATCATATATATATGCGCGAGTAGGACTAGTGACCCGTTGAAAGTTTTAATATTCATATGGGATCGGGTTATTTGCATTAGCAATACTCTTATGAAAACACCTCAGTGATATTATTATGGTATCGGGGTAGTCCCCTCATGTCACGCAACAGACTCAGGGAGCGCGACCAGCGCTCAACCGAGTGAATCTGGCCGAGCAAGCCTATTAGACACTTTTTACCCAACTCACTTACAATCAAGAGAATGCATGTTTTCACTAATTACACAATAGGAGATCACATATATATATATATATATATATATATATATATATATATATCGCATAACGAACAAAAGCTGTACAACCCCGAAATGAAATGGGGCTCACCAAGACTGCTGCGAGGAGTATACCGCTAACACTGGTTGATGCCGCTTTTGTGGATCTACCTGTATCAATTAACGATACAGTGCCCCGGCAAAAGAGAAGTTAGTACCGTCGAATAACACTAGTATGTATAACTAAATCCCATCTCATTAGATTGAATAATAATACAAGAAGGAAGTAATCATAAAGTCAAAAGAAGCCTTAAAGAACACTACAACATCAAATTAAGAATTACATAAGCTTTCAAGTAAATTTTCATGGCTTTAGATTTGGGACATCTTCTATATTGATACTCATTTATCCATAATACCCCCACATTCTTATGTGGAGTCTGATCACGACCCGATCGGCTAGGTCATATCATTTGAGACATCAACCTTAATCACAATTTCAATTTCAATTGCAATTTCCAGTTTTGATTTTTCAGCAAAGTCACCACCATGTGTGCGGCACGGCGTCCGGTCACGTCCCGATCGGCTAGGCCGTCTTGCCCTTGACATTACCATTTCCTATCAATCATCTCATTTCATACTTAGCTCATGGCCGCATTTCATAATTCAAGTTTCCCTTTTTACACATTCAAATAACATTATCATCGGCAACAATAAGTCCTATCATGTAACCCATTTGTACACATAAGGGAAAAACTTGGAAAATCCTAAGCACCTAGAGGGGTTTCATACAAATTGGCCTGACAACCTTTATTCAAATTTGACTTGAAGTCTAGGAATTCTTAGCACATATTCCAATTTTTTAACACAACCTCAAAGGGTAAGATAACATGACGAAAACATTGGATTACACATTACACATATATTCTTCATCGCAAGCACATTCGAGATAACAATTTCTTTAATGATTGATTTGGGACTTATACCGATTGCATGAACGCCATGAGGTTAAATTCTAAGAAGAGGGGGTTATAGACATATATAACTCAATTGAGCTTTCCTTAATTTCTACAATAATTCGGCAACCGGTAGCACCTTCAATCTATTTTAGGAGTATAACAAGTTGAATAAAAAATTAGAAGGATGATCAAGATTCTAGCTCATTTGAGCACGTTATCAAACAATAGGTGCATTATATTCTTAAGACCAATTTTTGAAAGATTCAATCATCCCACACCCCACTCTTTAAGATTTTTAGCGCACAAACATTCTTTTGTAGCCCATGAACAAACACCCCTTATCGGCCATACGCCGAGCCTTTACATACGAGATACCATTGCGGGTAGAATGTCCAGGAGTCCCTCTACACTCTAAATGAGGTAAAAGTGTAAGGCTAATGTCACGGTCTCGGAATGATAGTCCAAGATAGCATGGTAAGGTGATAACCAGTCCATCCCTAATATGCCATCAAATTGACCATGTCTAGAAGAAGCAAATCTACTCGAGTCTCAAGACCTCTAATCACTACTATACATAAACAATGGGCGTGATCCACCACAATAAAATCACCCACCGGAGTAGACACATAAACATGGGCACTCAAAGAATTACTAGGCATGACCAGGCACGACGCAAAATAAAACCAAAGCTTTTCTACGATAAACCAGAATAGTACCTGCACCTCTACCTCTAATACCTTTACTTCTACCTCTAAAATCTCTACCTCTACCTCTAATACCTCTACCTCCACCTCTAGCTAACTGAGCGAGCTGGACAAGTCCCTCAATGAACCTCCTCACTCTCTCTCATAGTGGGCAATATGATAGGATTATGAAGGCCCAAGTCAGTGAATCTGATCTCTTATTGAGTAATAGTCATAGAACCCTGTTAGAGACGCTCAAACTGCCTCCGATGGACCTCTCTCGGAGTGATGGGGGAGAAACTTCTCTAGAAATAGCTGCTTGAACTGTTCCCAAGTCACAGCTGATGACCTCAATGGTCTGTCCAAACAATAATATCTGTAACAGGTCTTGGCGGATCCAAACAAGCGAAAAGCAGCAAAATCGGCCCCATTGGTCTCCACGATCCCCATGTTCCTAAGAACCTCATGACAACTGTCTAGAGAATCTAGGGTATCCTCAGAAGATGCATCACTGAAAGTAGTAATGAAGCGTTTGGTAAAACTTATCCAACCTCCACAAGGCCTTCGAAGACATAGTTGATCTATCATAGGTCTGTGATGCTGCTCGACGGAAGAAGCGGTACTCGGCCTTGCCATTCACAAAAGGACTGGAGCATAGGTTTCAATCAGCATTGAGAAACCAAACCGCACGACCAGAAAGAACAATGTGAAGTTTTTCCTAACTTTGTATCCTCTAGGGGATAAATACAAACATCTCCACACCGATCACTCAGACTTTACTAAGCTTGTCTGTGAACTGTGAGACCCATGTAACCTAGAGCTCCGATACCAACTTATTACGACCCGAATTCCCACCCTCAGAAGTCGTGATGGCGTATACTAGTACGAGCTAGGCAAGCTAACTAATTTCACAATTTACCCTTTTTACTCATTTTATATTCATTAGCAATTTTAACATAAGTGGAAGAAAGAAGCCATAAGCTATCTGAACACGAATATTTAATACAACTGTTTGAACCTCGACTACCCAGAACCGGTGTCACAGTATCACGGACGGTCTAAGGTTTACTACATACAAGGTCTAAAGAAAATATCAATACATTGTTTTTGAATATAAGAAAAGTGAAACAGGAAATAAGGACAGAGGAGACGCCAGGGCTTGCGGGCGCATGTAAGTCTACCTTGGATCTTCGCGTGAACTGAAAATAGCCCCAACCTATGGTCCGAAGTCTACAACATCGGGGTCTTCATAAAATAATGTAGAGTGTAGTATCAGCACAAATGACCCCACGTGGTGGTAAGTGCCTTGCCTAACCTCGGCGAAGTAGTGACGAGGCTATGACCAGACTACCAAATTAACATGTGTAGTTGTATAATATACAGCAGGAAGTAAAGCAGAGATAAACAAATAAATGTGGGAGGGGGAAACATGCTTCGGGTAATGACAAGTAAAAACAGAATATAAATAAAATTAATAAGGAATCAAAAACCAGCCACTAACAAGGATAAGGGAAACAAAACAGATTTCACTTTCTTTTCACATCTCGTTGCAGGCGTGCAACTCGATCCCATTTTTTGTATCTCTGACAGGCGTGCCACCCGCTCCTATTTTATTTCTCATTTTTGCGACATGCAACCCAATCCATATATAATATTGTTGTGGCGTGCAACCCAATCCATATATAATATTATTGCGGCGTGCAACCCGATCCATATAGAATATTGATAATTATAACGATAGTCCCGACAAGGGATCAAAAGGTCTACACTATCCTGGAAAGGGATTCGACATCATAAGTAGATATGTCCCGACAAGGTAGAAACAACTATAACTAACATTGTTACAACATCTAACTACCTCAGGTATAATAAAACTTGTCACAACATCTAACTACCCCAACTATAACCAAACTTGTTCCAACATCAAGCTACATCAGCTATAACCCAACTTGTCCAACATCTAACTACCTCAACTATAGTCAAACTTGTTACAACACCTAACTACCTTAGCTATACCATAATCGTTACCTAACACAAAGAATCATCAACCTAAGCATCCGTAATATCAATTAGGAACACAATGCAAGGGGACCACACCTCAACAATAGCCCGACAAAGGGGCAACATAATGATCTCTTGTAACAACTCGATCGGTCATTTTGAGCTCCGACGTGTCATTCAGTAGATTGAGGCCATGAACAGCTTCATCTCAGGTATATTGACTTGTATGTATGGTCAGAGTTAAAATTCAGGAAGTTTGGAGTTAAATTTAAATGGAAATTCTCATTTTGAAAGCTTAAAGTTGAAGAAAAGAACTAGGATTGGAATTTTGAGTAAATGACCTCGGAATTGGGCTCTAAAAGTTCTAGCATGCTCGTATGATGATTTTGAACTTGGGCGTTGTGAGCACGTGATTTTTGCCTAACATGAATTACTCCCACAAAATCAAAACAAAAATTGTCTATTTTTTTTTGGTGTGTATTTTTTGTGAATTTTGTGTTATTTTTGGTATTTGTTTGTATTTGTATATACGTGATTATATGTGTTTAAATTAATAAAAAAAATAATACAAAAATATGTCGTGCTTACATTTCTCATCTAGTTTGAAATTAGGAGTAATTAATTTTATCTTACGAAAACGAAAATCATAAAAAAAAAGGAAATAATTCATCTTTTACATTTTTTAGCATTTAAATGCCTAATTGTGTGATTTATATTTAATTGATGTTTAAATTGATTGTGTTAATTGTTAATATAACTTAATTAGTATTTCTTATAATTTAATTGATTTTGTAGTGTAATTAGAATTTTTGTTTTAATAAATTAGAAAATTAAATTAAAGAGATTAGGAAAAAACAAAAGAAAAGAAAAATCAAAGAAGAGAAAATCGGATTAGGCCCAAAAGTTTAGCCAAATCCAGGCCCAAACACGGTTTAGCCCAATCCAACACCCCTTACCCGAAAAACGGCCCGGTTCATTTGATCTCAACAGTTGGATTCATTTGATCCAACGGTTAGGATTAATTCATTCATTTTTAACCCCAAACACCCAAAACCCCTCATAACTCCCTCATTTCCCCTCCCATCGTCTTTGAGAGACGACCCAAACACCTCCCCTAACCCTAGCGCCGCCTCTGCTTCCTCGTCTGAAATAGCCGGCGGCGACAACGCCGACGACTCCCAAACTAACACCACGGAACCCCCATCACACCCCAAACCCAAATCCGTAAACCCCTTACCTCAAATCCATCCATAGCTCCTCGAATCTTCAATTGAAGATTCGAGTCGAACTTCAACCCATGCCAAGCCACCCCAAATTAATACCACACCTTCACCTCACCTCCCTCACACGCTAACCATTGCTATTTCGGCTCAAATCTAACCGGAAACCAAAGAACCCCAAATCGAAGTCCAAGAACCCTAAATTCGAATTAGGGATTTCTTCACGGGATTTTTCGGAGATTGAGGTCTATTAGACCTTAATTGACGTGTTTTCACTTGGAAAACATTTCAATTAAGGTCCTTTAGACCTTGAATACCAAAGCCCGATCTTGGCCGAGTCTTCCATCTTTGTTTTCAAGGTATTTTCTTTTCCTTTTCGTTTCGTTTCTTGTTTAATTATATCCGACATTTAGTTTAGTTATTCGTTTGTCGTTAGATTTTTCTCGAATATTGCCGAAAATTTTTTGTTTTTCTTCATCTACTTGGGACCTTTTATTTGGTCGATTTGATTGGTTTTCTGATTTTGTTTGTTATAAATGTGGCATTATAAGATACGAATTCGATTCGTTTAAATTCGTCGAATAGCTAATTATGCATTTTTGAACTATTCTGGCCGAAATGTCTTGGATTATTTGTTCGTCGACTATTGTTTGTCGATTGCACGTATTGTTATTCGACTGTTTGAATGTCGTCGATTAGATTCGTAGGTTCGTTTGTTAGAACATTAGAGCACAAGTCCAGCATTGGCCGAGATTCCCTGATTCACTATTTCTGCGTTTGTTTGAATGTCAATCGCACATATTGTGATTCGACTCAATGAATGTCGTCGTTTAAATTCACGAATTTATTGTTTGAGAATCCCGGGCAGTTGGTTCATGATTGTTTGAATTGAACTATTCTTTTTGTTTGCTTGATTATGTTGATGGATTAAGAGTTAGCTACAAGATTGGATATAGCTGTCATAATTTAGAATTTGAAAGCCAAAAACTAAGCCCTAGAGTGCACTGCACATGGTTTAAGTTGCTGGAACTGCTGGACAGCAGCATATTCCAGTTAGTTTTTGCCTTTAGTGTTTGTTTAATTGTATAAAGCCCACCTTTAGACAAAATCAGGTTGGAATAATCAGAGATATCAGTACTTCTAACTTTGTTAAGTGTTTTAAAAGCTGGAAATGAGAGCTCACATGGAAAGAATGATTCAAAAAGTTAAAGGTACCCATGTGTTTGTTAGGAAAGGCAATAAATCTGAAGTGTAAAGTTCTGTAGTTTTGGCTATAAAACTGGCAGAACAATTCCTCAAAAGGGAGAGAAAAAATACACACACACACATACAGACTAACACACACAGTGAACACTCTCTGGACACACACATTCACAAATTCTTCATCTGGCAGAACATTTCTCACAGAAAACATTGAAAGGCAGAAGGAAAACAGAGATACACTAGCCTTTTGTCTTACCATTGTGAGAGGTTTTTGTTTTGGGAGTTGAATCCTGTTTAAGTTCAATATCTGTGAAGAATCCTAGAATACATTAGCTCTCATTGCTCCATTTGAGTCCCTTTTTATCCGGTTGAGTTTAGTTTGGTTCTGATAAACTGCCAGCCCCATTTTTTTGGTTTAAACTCAAGTTCACCAAGGTTTATTGGGTTTTTGGTTGCTGTTTTTGCTTGTCTGAGACTGATTCTGAGTTACTACTGGGATTGCATTCTGGGGGAGTTTGAGTTGTGTTTAAGTTTGGTCTGTTTGCTGTATTGACATTGCTTGGAATCTACTGCTATCGTTTGCTTTTGTTGCTGCGTTCACTGCCAAATAAGTCACTGATCCTCATATTTTGCTTTGAATTCCAGGTATATTCTTGTAACCACATTGGCCGAGAATAATTGCAAATTGACAAAGGAAGTTGATATAAAGATGTTGAAGCAAAAATAGTTTATTTTTCTTACCTTTTGTTTAGTTTAGTTCTATGATTTAGCAATGAAGCTTTACTGTACCTTGTTATACAATTAGAATTGATTCGATTTAAGTTTGTAGAAAGTTTGTAAACTGAAACTTGAAAGAACTCATATGTTAGGCCTCTAGCGTTATTTGATTCCCTTAAATGATGAAATACTTAGGATTGTAAGTGATTTATGTCTTTGACATTTTTTTAGTCATAGTTTGCTTGTAGTTTAAGATACAGTTATTTGTAAAAATAGACGTTAGAATTTCAACAAAAGGGACTTAAGATTACCATTAGGTATCCTGTTGCGTTAGCCTAGCAAATAGAATAAATAAATAAATAAATAAATTGGAACGCACTATATTATGGATAATCTTATGTCAAGTAATGAACCATGACGAAATACTCACACCCGGCATAGTCGATTAAATTTTTTTTACTAATTTATATTTTGTTTTAGGCAATCTTTGCTACTAAGTCAATAAACTGCAAAAAAAATAAATAAATAAATAAGCTATCATCTTGTATAAGGTCTTTAATCAGAAATAATTTTAAGGGATATACTGTCAAATAAATTGATTCCTTAGTTTAGTATTACAACGACTTTAATCGGCATAGTCTCAAAGTAAGTAATTCAGATATATTTTTTATTTTTGTCAAAAGTCCGAGTCTGTTGTAATTAGTTTTTGTTTTCTTTTGGTCCGGTTTCAAATTAATAGAGCGGTTTGAAGTTTAATTAAAGCATATTAATTTATAAACATTTTTAAAATCAGATAATTTTAGCCACTTAGAATAATTGAAGCGACCGTGCTAGAACCACAGGATCCGGGGGTGCCTAACACCTTTCCTCGGGTCAACAGAATTCCTTACTTAGAATTTTTGGTCCGCAGACTTCATTTGGAAAGTTGAAATTTCCTCGATTCGGGATTTAAATAAATCGGTGACTTGGGACACCATAATTTATCCCAAGTGGCGACTCTGAAATAAATAGAATAATCCCGTTTCGAATATTGTCACTTAAATTGGAAAAACTCCCTTGCGCTTCTACCCTCCGGGGAAGGGCGCGCCAAAAGGAGGTGTGACAGCTCTGGCGACTCTGCTGGGGAATAAAACTCAGGACTACCGGTTCGGGGTTTAAGAATTCGAGCTTTGAATAATTATTTTATTTGGCTTATTTATTATCTGATTTTATTACATGTTTATATTTTATATGCTAAATGTTGCTTTACCGCTTTGATATTTCGTGAACTGTATATAAATTGTGCCGATACCCATTTTCCTCTTCTGAGTCTTTTGAAATACAATACCGGGCATTTGCTGGACATAGCCCGTTTTTCTCAAGATATCTGTGGTGCTTGGCACCCGGTGAAGGATTTTGTAGTCACACATGTTTAGGCGGAGAGTTTTGTCAATTAAGCCGGAAAGCCATGCTACCGGTGCATTGACACTCTTCGGCTCGAGTTGTCCGCTCGAGTTAAAGCCAGTCTAGACACTTTTCCAACAAGATGATGACTTAGAATAACAAGACCTTATGCCGGATCCCCGATGGGAACGTTTATTTGCATCATGTGCATATTTGACTTAGGAGGCTCAACACAGGGGTTGGGCCTGTCTAGGACAGGTGTACCTGAAACAAAAAGACCAACTTGTTGCATCTTTTTGTGTGCATTTGTTTGTTTCGATCTTACATGCCGACCGGTTTGTTAAAAAAAAAAAGGGAAGAAGTGGAAAACGTCAGGGTATATAGTCAAAATAACTTTACGAAAATAGTTAGTTCTTTAAAAATAAATTCTGAAAAAAAAATATAAAAAATAAAAAAAAATAAAAATAAAAATAAAAATGCAAAAATTCCAAATAAATTTTCTTAATTTTACGAAAATAGTTAGTTCTTTAAAAAATAAATTCTGAAAAAAAAAATGCAAAAAAAAATTCCAAATAAATTTTCTTAATTTTACAAAAATAGTTTAGTTTCTTTGAAAATAATTTTCAAATAAATTTTCTTAGTTCCTTTGAAAATAATTCGTTTTAGAAATGTTGTTTAAAAATAGTTTGTTTTCTTTTCTTAAAATGATTTAGTTCTTTTATTTTCGAATTACGCAAGTTTGATTCTCACCAAAAATGAGATACGTAGGCAACCCATATCGGGCTCAACTAATACTGATTTTTTTTAAGAAAAAACAATAATAAAAAATATTAGAATTAGGATTTTTGTTCTTAGTCGAGAGTTAGGAAATTTTGCAAAAATAGCCAAACGCCTCGAAAGGGGCGCCGGAGGACTAATTTTGCAAAACGGAATATAGACATCACACTGGTATCCTGTTATACAGCCTTCAAATCTTCTTCAAGTGCTGAAAGGCCGTATTAACAAGATTCGTTTTTTTTATATAATCAAAAAAAAAAATTTGAAAAAAAGTCTTAAGTTCATTTTTTTTTCTTTTCTAGGATCAGCATGACTTCCTCGCAACGAATCGGCCAGAAAAGGGTGAGAGACGAAATACCACATATGTTCATGATCCAGGACAAAACCCCAGATCGGCTCTGTAAATGGTGGACTAGTTTTTCAGCTTGGGAAAGAAATCAAGTTCACAAGCACCTCAAGTTTCTTCCGGACATCATGATGATAAAACCGGACAAAAATGTGATCAGAGCTTTGGTGAGTTTTTGGGACTCAACAAGCAATGTGTTCAGATTTCGGGATTGCGAAATGACACCCACTTTGGAAGAATTGGGTGGACTCACAGGACTCGGAAGAGATTTGCACAAGATGAGACCTGCAGCTCCTAGGCAGATGGGTGTGAATCATTTCTTGAAAAAGTTATGTCTCCGGCGGGTTCCCCTAGGTTGTCTGGAGAACGGTTGGGTGCCACTAGATTATCTCTACGACAGATTTGGTGATAAGAAAGGGTTTGAGAAATTCTCAAACACTGAATTTGTTAACCAGCTGAATTATGACGCTTGGGGAGACCTAAGAATCTATGCCTTTATGATCGCTTTTTGGGAACCATGGTCTTTCCCGAACGTGGCGGACGCATCAGAATCCGTTTGGCTGCGGTGGTCTCATATCTACAGAGTAACGAGGAACACACTGTTCTTCCGATGATACTAGGAGACATCTTCCGGGCCTTAACTCGGTGCCAAGAAGGGCAAGACTATTTTGAAGGTTGCAATATCTTATTACAAATGTGGTTTATAGAACATCTCTATCATCACCCAATTGTGATAAACTTCAAAGCAGATTGGCTGAATTATATTCGTTTTCATACAAACAGAGCCGCCCGGTGCAACCTTCCGGAAGACTTGAGGACTTGGCAAGAACTTCTCAACTCTTTAAGAGCAGATCAACTTACCTGGAATTATTATTGGTTCCCTTCCGCCAAAATCATGCATATGTCGACATACCGCCCATTCTACATACTAATGGGTTTCAGGGGTTTCCAACCATATGCCCCGCTACGTGTCATGCGGCAGTTAGGAAGAGAACAGAAAAGGGCCCCAATTGAGGATATGCGATCATTTGTATGGGCATTTGTGACGGAAGAGACCCCGAGGGAGACTTATGCACAGAAGGTATGGTTCGGTAGTCGACTCTCCGACATCAACGAGATGGTTGCCAATCGAGAACGGGGAGAAGTGAGTCTCGCTTATCTTGAATGGTTCCACAACCAATCAATACCAGAGCAAAGGTCAGAAAGGTCAGTGAAGTATGCCGTCGATTGGGAGAGAGAAATAGAAG
>JASVEL010010275.1:0-16046 GCA_032618575.1 Nicotiana noctiflora
CTTATCTCTATTTTTATAAAGTCTTCCGCACTTATTTAATTAAGGTTATGATTTTGGTTGCTAAATTGAATATGAAATATTTCTAAAAACATGATAGTGTGAATAAAGTGGCTTGCCTAGCTACCACGAGTAGGCACCATCACGATCCCGATGTTGGGGCAGCCCCTCGGGCTCAGCACTCCTTATCAATTACCACTAGGAGATCTGGTCAATAAGGCAACTAATGCATGTGTGCCAGTAATATATGAGTGCTAAATGTTATGCCACGTAGTACACGTAAATCAATGTATGTATGCAATGCAATGCATATGACGCTGTGGCATATAACCCAATCCATGCAAAGGCGCCCGCGCTCACTGTGGGGGTTCAGACTTCGGAAGGGCTCCTATAGCCCAAGCGCAATATCAATATCACTCCTACTGCGGCGTGCAGCCCGATCCATATACTACTGCGGCGTGCAGTCCGATCCATACAACATGCTACTGCGTCGTGCAGTCCAATCTATGTATGTATATGCATATGCTCACATATCACTCGAGGCCTAAAAGCCTCCTCACATAAATCGACATGCCCTCACATATGGTCCTTGGCCCCAATCAATCTAATGAATAATCAAAAAGCCCCTCGGGCAATAGTATCATATCAACTCACAGCTAAAACTTTCATCAAAACCTTGTTCAAGTTTTTCAAATCTTATAAAATTGTTGAGTAGCAAAATACCATTTTAAAACCTTAGGTTGAGATAAAAATATGCACAGTATTATCAGGACAGTAATACCAACCCCTGAAGGATTCAGATAATCGGCACGAAGCCCAAAAACATGATAATCAGTCTGATTCTTGATAGTTAATATCTTTATTAGAGTGTCAATTCAATATCAAGCAATTAGGTGTTATTATTTATTAAGCGGGACAGACCAAGTCACAATCCCCAATGGTGCTCTACCCCACGCCCATTATCCGGCGTGCAAGTCACCTCAATACAATACTAGGATGTGCAAGTCCGGGGTTTACTAACCCTCAGGACATCATATACAAGTATTACCCACCTCGATCTGGTGAAAACTCAAGCCCGCGATGCCTCAGCTCCTCGAACTGGCCTCCACGCGCGTCAAAACTAGTCAAAATTAGTACAAATATATCAAAATAGGCTAATGGAACAACACCAAATCGAAAACAATCGAAATACATGAAAAATCTCGAATCTAGCAAAACTCGAGCCCCGGGCTCGCTTCTCAGAAAATTATAAAAGTTACATTTTCAGAAACCTTATCTCGCCACGAGTCCATACATATAAATTTTATCAAAATCGGACTCCGTTTGCCCATTCAAATCAGTGATTTTCCATAATCCAGGCTTAGAGCAAAAATCCCCCATTGATACACCTTAAATCCTCCAATTTTCAGAGATATAGATGAAGATTCTAGGATAAAATGACGTATTAAGACCATGAGACTTACTCCAATCACTTCCCGATGAAATCCCCTTCAATTTCTATCAATTAGCTCTCAATGTAGTGCGAAAATGGAGGAAATAATGAAACCATAGCAACTTATATGAATTATATCTGATTCTGTCTAACACTTAAATTACCTTACGCGATCGCGACCTCTAGCATGCAATCGCGATGCACTAACTTACCGGTCTCACGGGATCGCGACCTCCATCATGTGATCGCGTATCACAAAATCTCAGGCCACCATTTTCCTTCTACGCGAACGCGTGCATGATCCTGCGAACGCATACCTCTAACATTTTCATCTACGCGATCGCGTAGGCTAAACTTTCCAGGTCCAAATTTTTCTTATACGTGATCGCGTTCACCACTTACGCAATCGCGATGGGTTAATGTCCTGCAACTTTATAACAGCAATTCAGCTATGCTATTTATCACAAAATAGTCCATTTGACCCCCGGAATCACCCCTGATGCCCCCGGGACCTCAACCAAAACCACGAACCAACTCCAAAATATGATAGAAACTTGTTACAATCATAAAAACATATCATTAAACACAGAAATCATCAAATCAAGGCGGATTCAAGCCTAAGTTTCAACTATAACTTCCGAAACCAACATTCAATTAAAAACCCGACCAAACGATGTCCGAATGACCTGAAAATTTGCAGACACATCCAAAATCACCCAACGAAGCTACTGCAACTGTCGGAATTCCATTCCGACTCCCGGATCAAAATCTCACCTATCGATCGGATTCCGCCAAAATTCCAACTTAGCCAATTCAAGCCTATTTCTACACCGGACCTCCAAATTCAATTTTGATCGCTCCCCTAAGTCACAAATCACCTCCCGAAACTAACCAAATCATCAGAATTTGATTCCGAGCTCTCTAACCACATAGTCAACTCCGGGTTGACTTTTCATAAACAAACTTCACTCAAAAAGGCTATATGCCTCATTTTCAACCAGAATCACTCCCAATTCACTCAATAGACTCAAATACAAATATAGAAACATGGAATACATAAATGAAAGGGTAATGGGGTGGTAACTCTTGTGACGATGGGTCGGGTCATCACATTCTCCCCAACTTAAGCAAACGCTCGTCCTCGAGCGCACCCAGAGTTGTACTAGAAGCAACCCAATAGTTGAATTATCTTACCAAGCATATGCTCGGGGTGATACCACATCACCCTATCTATCATAAGTCTGATAACACAATATAGCTGGAATTCCACAGTCCATCTGAACCATAGACCACATTGCACTTTCCGAAATCATATACCAAATCCGAATCCCATGCCTATCCTCAGGATACACACAAACCAACTGCAATAACCCATACTTGCCACTCCAGGTGAGATCATATGATGTATCAAACAACCTCAATCACTCGAGACGATGGTCTCTAATCACAACAATTGGCCCCAATAACCAAATACTAAAAGAAAAACCTTTCTCATTAGCTAAAGTCTTATTCCAATACCTTTATATCCTGCCCACGGCAACCGAACATGCGATATATCAAATTCATCTCTCAGGTTAACCATTCATGAATCTATTTCCCTTTTACTGATACCACAATAGATTTCGGAGTCAAACCTCGATATTACCTTTCTAGCCAGCTAAAATCGCATATGCTCGCACTCATTAATGACTCCAATGATAATTTCAATTATAACACACCACTCTGATGATATGACACCTCAACAAAGGCCTAAGCCACGATGAGCACAACACATGCTCCAATAAGAAACGTCTAAACACACTCAAATCATGACAACTGACTCAAACAAAAGAGCTGTAATCCAATTTCTCTGTACCATCATAACATAGAGCTGAGATCCCGTCTCACATCATAGGAATAGAGTACATGAATCCTTCTCGAAAGGTCATAACATCACATGGCCTTGCCACAACTCATGATTCTATCTAAACATTATTACTCATGAAGCACCACACGTCACCATGCTCAAAACGGTCAGCCATGCACATATTTAGGTCTGAACTCAAGCAATCAATCACACCCACGAGGATACAATTAACATATATATCAATACCTGAAAGGGCAAAACCGATGTGTTTTTCGTCGAGAGGTACCCAATATGGGTTTTCCCTCAAAAGCCAGGGAGTATTGTATACCAGGTAACATATAACTAACTCTATTTTCACATTACATTGTTGTAGCGCGCAACCCGTTCCAATAACATACCCGTGGTGGCGTGCCACCTCGATCCAGATACCATACCTATGGCGGCGTGCCACCCGATCCAAATAACCCATGGTGGCATGCCACCCGATCCATGCATAAATCTCGCAAGAGGAAATGCACATCGAGTCAAGTTGCTCATTACAATAAACATATATAGCCTCAAGCTCGGCCACGAGAAACGCATCCGACAAAGTTCCTCAATACCGAAACTGAATCAGTGGTAGATACCTCTACACTGACATCCGCCACGAAGGCCAAACTGACAAATCAATACCTACTAGTCGTCCGCTGGCCCTGGGGTACAACTACCCTGCTGCAACATAATCCGATGCACTCTGCTACGCAATTTGTGGAATTGTCCGACATAGTCCATGTCACATTAGTCTAGACAACGAGTCTGCAGTCAAATATCATCACCCAAATTCATCATATCAAGCCAAGAGAGAGCCACTAGTGCATCCAATTTTGAACAACCGCTAAACGGTGTCGATACACACGATATACAACCACTGCGTAGGCGGATTACGAGAACTTCTAGTCTCCAACACATATATAACACATGAATCACTATACCTGATTTCACACCCCACCGTACGAGTACATAACACACATCAAACATCCATACATACCACGAAAGCCATTCAAAATTTTCACCATGCCATCAACGACTCAGTTATTACAGTCGATCCAATAAGAGAATACCGCAATACCACCAGATATTATCAGGTTACATTACCTTGCCCTTTTGAACATATACCCCGTCAAATCACTAGAACAGTAGTACCATTATCCTTAATCACCAGAAAGATTGATTCTTAAATTATCTGCAGCTGCCCGCACTGCTCCAAAATTCTAATGACTTACCATTTATTATGAACTAAGCCCAAACCCTGAACATGCCATTATCAACTTTCCATAGCCCATCGCATGTATCATACCACACTCAGATAACATGGAAATTTCTATTCCTCTCCTACGCCACAATACCTCAACTCAGGTTGCCACACCAACTCATACATAAGACCACACGGTCTAGGACCCATAGGCCACTGAATACTTGCTCAGATGTTTCCCAGAAGTACCACATTCTACAACACTTTATTTTGAATAACTTCCTGCGATTCAAAATTCGTTATCATTACTTTCCAATATAGATACATAGAATACCATAATTAACATAACATACCAGAAGTCTCTATTTCTTCTAACGAAACCACAGTCTTTAGTCACATACACAATCTTAAGGCACCTGACTGTTACAAGTAAAATCTTGAACACTGCAAAACCATTCTCGGCCGTCATTCACCCTTATTCAGCTGTAATTCAACCGTCTTATTAAACATAACCACTCGTGCTTTGTTAGGACTCTGACACTGCAGAACATGATCACATACAGATACAAATAGCTATCTTAATTTTTTGTACACCGAGGATTCTCTATCAACAGCAGTTCATAACATCCTAGTATTTCTTCCTATCAATGAAACACCATATACCCTTCATCAAAATTTTCCAACATACCTGAAGACAGAACAATCATAGCATACAACAGTGCAATTAGTTAATAAATAGCAACCTCCCCAACTTGGCTCGAAGCCATATATCAAAACACCTTTAACCACTCATAGCATTCTTACTCAAATGATGCCGCAATGTTATTCTAACAACAAATTTTCGCGTCGAGAAAATTAAATAATCAAGACTGAACAATAGTGTGACAAATGTAGTATTTGATTTCAATAAATGAAAGTGTTACAATCTCTATAGTATTCCTCTGATTCTTCAAGAATGTAAAGTATATTGATGAATTTGATTTTGATTTGATTCAAGGGCTTGCGAAGCTTGGTCTTGAATCTCCTCCTTGAACTTGAATTTGTGCTTGATCACGAACAAGTAATTTGATCTTGAACGCCTTGGTATTTGATTTGGCTTCGTTCTTGATCTGGAACTTGAACTTGAACTTGTAGCTTGAGTGCTTGAACTTGTAGCTTGTAGAGAAATCTGCGGTGTCTGATCCACGATCTCTCTGCTTGCTTCTTGTTATCACTTTTTGTGTCTTCTAGCTTTATGAAGACCTCTATTTATAGTTGTAGGGGGTGGCGTGGCTCTGCGATTTGATTGGTCCGTTTGAACTGGCCAATACCATCCAGACACTTGACATGATTTAATCGGCTCATTTATTTGTCTTGGATTGCCACATCACTTAACACGTGTCATGATTTCATTGGCTCATTTACTTGTCTTGGATTGCCACGTCACTTGACATGTGGCATGATTTTGTTGGCTCGTTCTTTTGACTTGGATTGCCACATCACTTGACACGTGGCATGAGCCTGAGCTTTAAGATAGGCTAATAGCCATTTGGACCTTGGGCTTATGAAGTGGGCTCATCATTTTAGCCCAATGGATCAAGACTTATTTATTTAACCCATATATATTGGAATTATATAATTCATTCAATTATGTTAGCCCATATATTTATTTGGTCTAAAATATCTTGAATTTAAAATATAGTTCATATTATTTTATCGATTTAAATTCGATAAAATTTAAATACCTACAAATGCCCCATACTTCAAGACTAGTCAAGGTCTTTAAACTTTTGAAGACTAGGCTTGAAGTATTTATGTAAAAAATATCTTCAATTTATTTTATTTATTCGTTGCAAATATTCAGTTGATCTCCACGTAAAACAAAAAAAGATGTCCTATGACACAACTGGAGAAGAATAAAAATACAACTTTGATATTTCCAAAGAAAATCAAGTTAGATACTACTGCATGTATTAAGTAGTATTAACGTTTTATCAATGCAATTCCCAAGACCACCTTCGACAATTCACTTGGCCTGACACGAAACTCTAATTAATTTATGGGATATTAAAAATTCTTTGATTCTTTGCCTATAAACCAATATACATTCAATATGTATTGGACATGAAAAAACAATCACCTCCCGCGAGCTTCCTACGCCGATTATTTAGGATACCTATTCCTTTTTGGAATCTGCCAGTTACCACAAATACGGTGCATCCCACATCGGTAATAAGCCTTGAGTAGCCACCTTTCACAACTTATAGATAGCAGCATACTCTTCTTATGTTGGATATAACATTGCAGCACTTGCATATCACCGCGAGTCTTCTTTTGACGATTTGGGTGTATCGTCGTGAAGGTAATTTCTTCCTCTTTTCTTATGCTTTCTTTTTGGTTTTGTTGTCCTTTTTTTTTAGGTCAAACGAGAAGGATTTGTTCTTGTTCAACAAGATGATCCATGCATAAATACACTGTCTGAGCTAATGATTTTATCTAGTTTAATTTTATTTTATTTTATCTAAGGCATAGACCATTACACCGTCTGAGCCAAAGATTTATTTTGTTTGACGCGAAGACCATTATACCGTCTAAGCTAATGACTCATCTTGTTTGAAGATTTAATTTCATTTTATCTAAGGCATAGACCATTACACCTTCTTAAGCCAAAGATTTCTTTTTGTCTGAAGCGAAGACCATTACACCGTCTAAGCTAATGACTTCATCTTGTTTGAAGATTTAACTTCATTTTATCTAAGACATAGACCATTACACCGTCTAAGCCAAAGATTTCTTTGCCTTTTCCATGCTTGGTAGGATTAGTCTAGAGACATGATACAATATATTATAAATTCAAGTCCATGAATATCACATTTCTACGTTAAGTGCTAATAAACACTTTTCTCTCTTTTTGCAGTCTAAACATGGTTTACTTCAAAGACTCAAGACTTCATCTTGTTTTAAGATTTAGCTTCATTTTATTTAAGATATAGATTATTACACCGTCTTAAGCCAAAGATTTCTTTTTGTCTGAAGTGAAGATCATTACACCGTCTAAGCTAATGACTCATCTTGTTTGAAGATTTAACTTTATTTTATCTAAGGCATAGACCATTACACCGTCTTAAGCCAAATATTTCTTTTTGTCTGAAGCAAAGACCATTACACCGTCTGAGCTAATGACTTCATCTTGTTTGAAGATTTAACTTCATTTTATCTAAGGCATAGATCATTACACCGTCTAAGCCAAAGATTTCTTTTGTCTGAAGCGAAAACCATTACACCGTCTAAGCTAATGACTTCATCTTGTTTGAAGATTTAACTTCATTTTATCTAAGGCACAGACCATTATACCGCCTAGGCCAAAGATTTATTTTGTCTGAAGCAAAGACCATTACACCGTCTAGGCTTATGACTTCATCTTGTTTGAAGATTTAACTTCATTTTATCTAAGGCATAGACCATTACACCGTCTAAGACAAAGATTTCTTTGCCTTTTCCATGCTTGGTAGGATTAGTCTTGAGACATGACACAATATATTACCAATTCAAGTCCATGAATATCGCATTTCTAAGTTAAGTGCTAATAAACACTTTTCTCTCTTTTTGCAGTCTAAACATGGTTTACTTCAAAGACTCCAAAAATTCTTCTTCTAAGTCGCAATGCCTTGTTATTTTGGACTATAAGGGAAGCAAGGATGGGACAAGGTTACCAGTTGATAGGTCACTAGTCGGCCAATATGCTGCAGCTTTATGGGTACCTTTGAGGGACCCTCCTTATTTAGTAGACTGGACACTTGAATACAATAGCCGTCCTCCAAAAAATGGATGCTTTGCAATACTACTCATCATGCTTGGAATGTCGCGAGTACTTTACCATGCCTAGGGCGTCGAATTATTAGCAAGGAAACTCACTAGGGCGATGATTTGCCATTCGGCAGTGATTTTCATTACTTTCCTGGCAACTGGGAATGGGCATAAGACGTCTTGAGTAGGTGTCGCTTGTCATTGGAGGGTGCAAGAGTTTATGACGTCGTATATGCTTCACTCTTCACATATGATCGTAATACGAATATTATGCAGGCTTTCTGTGAGGCATGGTGCCCTGTTACTAACACATTGCTTACCTCTGCTGGAGAACTATCCATATCACTTTGGGATTTGTATAAGATCGATGGTTTGCCTATAACAGGATCTCTTTATGAGGAAGTTGTGCCAAATGCTGAAGAGCTTACGGGCATGTATGACAAAGGGAGAAGGTTTCTTCCCCAGACTTGTGAGCATTTGTTCGATGCCTTCCATCGGCTCGGAGAGGAAAGTAGCGGTGATCCAAGAGTTTATGCAAAAAAATGGGTGGAGTTCTGGTGCAGGAATACAATGAAGTATGCTCAGCCCCCTTTAAGGAAAGAAAAGAAGTCTGCTCGCTTGAAATCGACGCACAATCCTACAGGGGTCATAGAGGCTGTAGTTAATTGGTCGACTGTTGAAGAAACTTTATTCCGTAAGTTGGGAGTTATGGATGATAAGAAAGACGAGACATACTTGGTTGCTTTTCTATCTTGTTGGTTATGTATTTTTGTGCTCCCTTCAAAAGATGGTAACTTTATTTGTCCTGGGACTTTTAAGGTCGCGTGTCATCTTGCTTGTAAACGAAGAGTCAGCCTTGCAGACCCAGTCTTAGCAAGAATATAAAAGGGTTTGAATGAGCTTTCAAAGTGTTCGTTGCTTGATCATGCTCAAACTCGCTTTCCTGCTCATTATGTGTATGGTTGGTTAGCCCGGTAGTTTAACACTCATTTTTCATATGTGAAGGGTCCAGTTGTTCCTCTTATGGCCGCATGTTCCGGTGAAGGTGCTGCCAAATATTTTGGGAAAGAGGAAGCAAGGAAGCGTATTCATAATGGAGAAAATATCATTTGGACTTCGACAATGCACCGTAAATCTAGTCCTTACCACAATATGATGATGGTAATGCAGATGAGTCTGAGTTTAATTTCTTTATGAGTATTCGCTCGAATTATATTCCTTTGTGGGATGGAGCCAACTTTATTATTGAACCTTACAGCCCTTATCGATTTAGCCGCCAATTTGGTTTCTATCAAGATACCCTTGGCCGCTCGGAGCATGATTTTCGTGAGGCCTCGTTAGAAAAAGGGTTAAGACTTGCGTGGATTTCTGTGTTGACGAGGTCTAAGTCGAGAGCAGTATTTCCTCCCTTTGGGTCCAACATGAAGAAGTTTACATCATCTAACTATAGATCTTGGTGGGCAAGGGCGCATGGAAGCCTTCTTGAAGACCATTTACAATTTTTGATGAATACTATTGCGCCAATCGCAGATACCATTCAAGACTGCAATGAGGATGCCTTGGTGATTGATAAGCTTCCAACTTTACAGTCTAAGGTAGTTGAGATGCGTGCAGACAACGAACCGATGCTACACAAAGAGGTTCAAAGAGAAAAGATCCATACTCCAATTGTCAAAAGTCTTATTCCATTTGGTGTGGTCGTTGATGCCTCCAACAAGCGCATGCCTCAAGAGGATAGTGATAGAAGCAAAGGAGATCAATTTTGGAAAAGAAAAAGGCCAAACCTAGAAGTGGTTATAGTGGTCCAAAGCGTTGATAGCCCTTCAAGAACACTAACAGCTCAGAACAAGAAGGTAAAAGAAAACATATACTTTTTTTGTAATCCATGGCCCAATGACTTTGCTAAAATGTTCTTACATTTCTGTTTTCAGGCTAATAACGTTGAAGCATTGCAACGAGTAAGGCCACAAGATAGTGGTGAGTCTGTAGCAGGGCCAAACCCACATAAATCATCTTCCACAGCTAAGGTAGATCAAGAGGCAACTTCTATTTCTCATGATGAAATTAGGGCAAAGTTGGGCTCTAATTGCATGAACGACCAACAATTGTAGCTTCAGTTTTTGATGGAAAGAAGGTCGTCTTGGATATTCGAAGGGAGTTTATCTTGAAGCTTTGGACTTCGATTCAGCGCAAGCTGAAAGGCAGCACTGTAGACAATGTCTCTGATCTTGAAGAAAATACTACAGTGATCCTTGAGGCAATGGGTGGGGATGATGTGGATATTTCCCTTTTGAGAAACCTATTAGGGTCCCTTTTTGAGCTTGCTGCTTCATATAACAAGACACGGTCAGATTTATCTGAGAAGGTTGAAGAGAACGCAATATCAGATGTTGAGGTACACCTCACAAATGCAATGATTGAAGAAGAAGAGAAGGTTAGAGAAGTGTCATCTATCCGCCAGCCCCTAGTTACGGTGAAAGAGAAGATAGAGAAGCTCCGTGAAAAAGAGAAGAACTTAGAAGCCCTTTTAGAAGTTGCTGAGAGAGAAGTTGAAGAAGCCAAGTTAGGAGCCTCAACTGCTAGAAAGGAGTATGATACATGTTGTGCTGCCTTGTTGACTGCTGATGACTTGGCCGATTTGGAGAAGAAGAGGAAATGCTTGGAAGATATGCTCAAAGATTTGGCCAACTACAAGTTATGCTTAGATTAGGCTATAAACACCGCTTTATTTGTTCATTTTCCTTTTCTCCTTGCATTTGATTGTTTAGTAGATGTTCTCATTATCAATAAAACTTCTTTTGCTTCACTTTATATTGTATGTTCTCATTAATATCCCCCTTTGTTGTTGACCCCTCCTTTTTAATGCTTTATAGATTTGAAGCCTGGACATGCTTGCATACCTTAATTTAAAGAGCTAGCCGGTTTGAACACTTCAAATTGATGATGTAACAAAATTCAAAAATCAACTTGACCTTAATCGAAGTCTTTAACTTGAACACTTAGCCTCTTATTAAAGGAGCTACCATCATTCCATCAAAGACCTCAATTTGATATGGAGGACCTGCCCTCATTGAGCCATCAAGATAAGATAGAGAGTTCAACGAAAGAATACATGTACACCTAATTTTCAAGTGTCAATCAAGTTAATATATTCTATCATACCCCATTTGAATAATGTCTTTTGAATAATGCCTTGGGTAATATGTATTTTGGAACTCATATGACTGACACGTACCCTAGTGAAGAGGATCAAGTCATTCCGTAGTTCGAAATGGGTGAGTTTTTTTTGCGTCCTAACTTTTGCCTAGGTCGCCTCTTTCGAGGTTTTCAACCTAGCGGACTTTTTTTTGGACCGTACACAATTTATACTCTTGCGGGTCAGGAGTGACATGCAATTTGTACTCGTGCGTCCAAAAGCGTATTTGTTTTCTTCAAGGATAGTATTTCTTCATGAATTTCCCGTTGATGGGGCCAATCCGCAAACCTTCCGAGTCAACTATCTTGTAAGCGCCACTTGAGTATACCTCTTGTACGATATTTGGTCCATCCAACTTAGCAGAGAATTTTCCCCCAGAACGACAAGAGGTAATAATAACCCTTTTGACCACAAGAACTTGGTCACCCACTTGGAAAGATCTAAGGCGTACCCTTTGTTAAAAGATCGAGACAGGCGAGCTTGATAACATTCAAGGCTTTGTTGAGCTTCTAGCCTCTTTTCATCAAGAGCTTCCAATTCTTCAAGGTGCAACCGAGCATTTTCTTCATCGGTGAGTCCTTTTTGAATAGCAAGCCGCAACGATGGGATTTGACACTCAAGTGGAAGGACTGCTTCAACTCCATAAACAAGCGAATAAGGGGTCGCTTGCGTTGGTGTGCGATATATGGTCCTATATGCCCAAAGAGCTTCTTCCATCCTTTCATGCCAATCTCTCTTAGACTTAGAGACAACCTTCTTCAACAAGTTGCAGAGCGTCTTGTTAAATGCTTCAGCAAGTCCATTGGCAGCAGCATAATACATGGAGGAATTGCGTTGCTTGAAGCCAAAAAGATCACATATTTTATTCATCAACTTGTTATCAAATGGCTTGCCATTGTCTGTCAATATATATCGAGAAATGCCAAAGCGATAGATAATATTGACTCAGATGACGTAGTCAGTTGTGGCCAAAATGTATAGATGTCCACCAGAAGACAGCTTCAGCCCACTTCTAGAAGTAGTCAGTTGCGACCAAAATGTATAGATGTCCAACAGAAGACTTTGGCAATGGACCAACAATGTCTAAACCCCAAGCATCAAATGGCCAAGAAGCAACAGTTGGGTGTAGTACTTCAGGTGGTTGATGTATGAAGTTAGCATGGAATTGGCAAGCTTTACTCTTTTTATGTGGAATGAAGTTTTGGCTCAGATTGATGCGCACGACATACTCCAGAGTGTGCCTCTTGTAATGTTTGAAGGGATTCGTCAGTCCCTAAACAACGTAGGAGCACTCCATCAAATGATCGTCTGTAGAGTGTATTCTTGTAATAAAGAAAACGA
Organism: Nicotiana noctiflora; assembly: GCA_032618575.1. NCBI lineage: Eukaryota > Viridiplantae > Streptophyta > Magnoliopsida > Solanales > Solanaceae > Nicotiana > Nicotiana noctiflora. Next base: position 12,830 of record JASVEL010010275.1, read on the forward strand.
GGGGCTCTCCTTCAGATTTCTATTTTCCTTTGGGGATTTTCTGGCAATATACCGTAACAAAGATGATCTATTAATGGTTGTCGCCAGTCTTCAATTTCAACCTCAAGAATGGAAGCAATACGGTCAACTTCGCTTTCTTCTTCCTCATAGTCATTTGGTGGAGGAACTACCCATCTTTGGCAAATAGGGACTTGTGTCTGAATAGGCAAAGATAATGTAGAAGCTAAGGCTTCTAATGCATCAGCTCTCTTATTTTCCTTTCTCGGCACGTGTTGAATAGTTAGTTCTCCGAGCCAACTTATCAATCTTTTAGCATATTTGTGATATGGCATCAACTCTAGCTTCTTGACCTCATAGCTACCCAAAATCTGGTTGATCACTAGCTTGGAATCTCCAAAAACTTGTAGTTGCAATTGTTTGATATCCACAGCCATTTCAAGCCCAAGTATGAGCGCTTGATATTCAGCAACATTGTTGGAGCACCGTTGTGTTAGAGTGAAAGAATAGGGCAAAACTTCTCCTTGAGAAGTGATAAACACTATTCCAGCGCCAGCTCCTTCATGATGTGCAGCGCCATCAAAATACATCTTCCAAGGAGGCTGAATTTCTATGACCATTGCATCTTCATCGGGCAATTCACCAGACAACTCCCAATCATCTGGAATCGGATGGTCAGCTAGAAAGTCTGCTAATGCTTGTCCTTTTACTGCCCTTTGAGGAACATACACAATTTCAAATTGTTGAAACTGGAGGTACCACCTCGCTAATCGATCACTTAGGACTGGTTTAGACATAACAAACTTGACAGGGTTCGCTCTTGAGATGAGTCGCACAACGTGAGCTTGGAAGTAATGCTTCAGCTTTTGAATAGAGAAGACAAGTGCCAAACATAACTTCTCAATAGGAGAATACTTGAGCTCATTTGGCGTCATCATCCTACTCAAGTAATAAAGCGCATTTTCTTTGCCTACATTGTTTCCTTGAGCGAAAAGCGCTCTTACTAACCTTTCCTGTGCTGAAATATATAATATTAGTGGCTTTTCAGGTATGGGGGTTGCCAGTACTGGAGGATTCATCATATAAGACTTAATGCTTTCAAAAGCATTTCTGCAAGCTTGGTCCCATTCAAAAGGAACCCCTTTCTTCGTGAGGCGAATAAATGGTTGGCACCTTCTAGCCAGATTCGAAATAAATCTTCTAAGATATGCCAACTTACCCTGTAAGCTTTTTAATTCATTAATCTCTCTAGGCTCGGGCATTTTCAAGATAGCATCCACCTTAGCTTGATCGATTTTGATACCTCGATGTCGAACAATAAAACTGAGGAACTTCCCAGAAGTATTCTGAGTTGGTATCTCCGAAGTCGTTCAAATACCATCCTCAAATCTTGCAAGTGATCATCTTTCTTCCTTGACTTTACTACCAAGTCATCAACATAACACTCCACGTTTTTATGAAGCATGTCATCAAAAATATTTTGCATGGCACGTTGATATGTAGCACCAGCATTCTTCAAACCGAAAGGCATTACCTTGTAGCAGTATATACCTTTAGGGGTGCGAAAGGCAGTAAATTCTTCGTCCTTCGGTTCCATGCAAATTTGGTTATATCCAGATGAACCATCCATCAAAGACATTGCCTCGTATCCAGTTGTTGCATCAATCATTAGCTCGGGGATAGGAAGAGGAAATTCATCCTTAGGACAAGCGTTATTTAGGTCCCTAAAGTCAACGCAAACTTGAATTTGGCCATTTTTCTTTCTTACATGGACGATGCTTGAAATCCATGTAGGATATTTAACTTCACGAATAAAACCAGCCCCAATAAGCTTGTTAACTTCGATTTCAATCAAGGGAACCAGTTCAGGTCTGAAGCGACGTTGTGCCTCCTTTAGAGGACGAGCGCCTCGTTCGATAGCAAGATGATGAACAGCCACCTTGGGGTCTAAACCTGGCATTTCTTTGTAGCTCCAAGCAAATACGTCTTTGAACACCTTAAGTAGCTCAATATATTTTCTCTCTTCATCACCAGTTATAGAGGCACTTATATATGTGGGCTTTGGATCTTCAACTATTCCGAGATTGACTTCTTTTAGTGCATCAACCGTTGTCTTCACCCCCTTTTCATGCTCTGGTGGTGCATCTTTAGCGTCTTCATCTTCTTGGGGATCAACATCATTGAAAGAAATATGATGACATACATGAATATCAAGGCACTTTTCCTCGATTTTTGTATAGGGTGAAGCATTTTGTTCATCACGAATTGTGATATGATATGAGGACCCCACACTTTCTTCATCTTCCTCTCGTTCCTTAGTGTAGACTATGGTATGAGCCTTTACTTTGAGTACCTCTCCACACGAAACTACAAGTTTTGTCTCTTGCCTCATTCTAGAAGGAATCATGCTTGGGTAGTCTGTGGTCAAAATCTCCTTGTTAAGGGAGATAGGTGCTCCAATCCTTCCATTATTTCTATGGCGCTTGTTTTCCTTCTTCAATGGTCCCAACCTGTCAAAGACTGAGGTCCTTGGTTTCGTAAGTCGGTCAAACACAAAAGGCTTGTTATTAAGCGTCGTAGATGCTTCTTTAGCAGTATTGTAGTTACAACTTGACCTTTTGATGGAGATACGGATTGGCAGGGGTTATTTGTAACCCAATCCTTCACGTGATTGCTTCAGTGGGTACCCTTTCTCCATCATCGTCTTTTGAGTAGGGTTTGAAGCTTCAGGCGGGAGCTTTCCCAACTTGGATGGTTTGTTGGGATCATATCCAGCTTTTGCCAACAACTTGTAGGCATTTGCGTCAAAGCCCTCCTTTGTGCGCTTTGTAGGAAGCGCTAGATTTGAAAGCGAATTGTGGCTTGATGATTTGACAAACCCGTTGAGCAACTTTGTAGATGACTTGATTGCGTCAATTCGCTAGATAGGAAGGGTCAAGTCCCCAAACACCTTACCCTGTAGTTCAGAAGATGGCTCTTCGACCTTCCTTGCCTTCAGGGACATAGCGAAGAATAGGAGTCACTTTCTTACTTGAAGATGCCTCATTCATCTTGTTCCTATCATGAAACACCTGATCTTCTTCAACTGTAATATTTTCCTTGCTAGTTGTTGTATCAACCTTCTTTGCAACACTTTTGGTCAATATCAGATCATCAACCTTAACCTCCTTTGAGACGTAATTCTTTAAGTAGAATTTTGCATCGGCAAAGTATGATTCAG
>JASVEL010010276.1:0-148680 GCA_032618575.1 Nicotiana noctiflora
GTCGCCTTTCTTTGTAATAGTTTCAGAATTAAAATTAAACCGAAAGGGATTCAAAGAATAACTATACAAAAAGCAAGAAAATGAGTTTAAAGATAAGCGTCCCTTTCGGGGAAAAGAAAGACTTATCTGGGATGCATGCCGACTCCAAATAAACATGACATGCTTCTTGGACTGGACGCCTGACCCACATAAACTTTCCAACTTCTTATGAACCCATTGATTCACAATTTCAAAACTAGGTAACCTTGCCAAAATTCTTTTAGTGAAGGGACGTCTTCTTTTTGGTCGGTGGCGCCCTTTGCGGGTTTCCGCCAATCGATCCCTCTCATTTCTCTTCTAACTGTCGCCTGATAGTGCTCTTTGCGAGTTTTTACTAAACGAACTCTCTCATTTTTAGCTTCACCAACTGCCACGCCTTGTGGTGCCCGAAGGTTTTCACCGATAAGACTTTCTCATTTTGTTTCTCTAAATTCACGCTGTGTCAAATTTCCGTCAATGACATTTTCACTTCCTTGCTTTTGCTAATTGATATGAAGGACTTGAACAAGGTTTTTTGGGTAAAAAGGAAATTGAATGGAATTACAACTCTGGAACCATCTTGACGGATTTAAACCGAACCGTCATATCATCTGCCCCAGTTTAATTTTTGGGAAAATTGGGATTTTTGTTTTGGTATGACTGAACCTCAGGGAGAGGTTGCCTACGTATCCTTTCGGAATCAAGTCAGAACGTAGTTCAGGTGGTGATAATTTTTGTTTTTATTTTATTTTATTTTATTTTTCTTTCATATATATATATATATATATATATATATATATATATATATATATATATATATATATATATATATATCTTTTTCTTCTCTTTTTTTTTTCAATTTTTTTAAAATATTTTTTTATTTATTTCGGGTTCCAAAGAGGGTGAACAAAGAAACATAACCGGCTCAAAGGGTTTTACAAAGGATTTATAGTGTTTGGGGTAGCAAGAAAAAAAGCCTTCGTCATCTCAATTATACAAAAGCCAACGTCGCAGGAGGTCCTGGCATAGTACCTTTATACTGTATCTGTATCGACTGCCGTTTCAAGATTATTTCCTTCAATGTCTCCCAGATACAGTGTCCCTCTCAGTGATATTTTCCGGATGATGTATGGATCCTTCCGATTAGGAGCGAAATTTTCCTGTTGTTTCTTGGTAATGAGGAGGAATGCGCCTTAACGTCAGTTGTTCTATTTCAAGATTCCTGGGCCGCATTTTCTTGTTGCAAGTATGGGCCATTCTTTGTTGGGATAACTACTCGGGTATTCTCTGAGTACAACACACCCCTTTTGTATGCGAACCAATTTTCCTTCGGTTATTCCAATTCATTGTTTCATTTCCTCAAAATAAACTTTTGTGCATTTCAACTCTCGATTCATTATTCTGAAGTCTGACAGCGTTTTGGGATCTAGGCATGAAGTCCGCAAGCATGTCATGTTATTTAAAGCTCCATGATTTGAACTAAAGAGAAGAGAAAAAGAAAACTAAAACAAATCTAAAAGAATAAAAAAAAATAACAAAAGAAAAGGAAACGGACGATGAAATATTAATTTCATTTCTTGGAATCGAAAGGATAATTAGGGTTCACATTCGGAAATTTAAAGACAAAAACTAAAAGAAACATCCAATTTGAAACCTTGAAATAATTCTGGATGCAGAAAAATGCGGCAGGACAAGTTTACTGGGCTTCCGCCTGATCGTGAATGGCCTAGCCTTTCAGTTTGGGAGTTTAGTGTCTGATCCCATCTCAACGGTGATAGTCCTTTTCCCTGGCTTGACCATGTGCAGGTACCGCAGAGCTTTGCCTCATGTTTTACTTCACTCTCTTCAGTCATGAAATCCTCATTATCTTCCTCTTGACGGTCCTTAAGCTTTTGTGGTATGCGTCCAACAAACACCGGCTCATTCAGCTGTGGTGTCTTAATTGCCCCCCATGCCACATAGGCTTGCTTAGGTGCACCAATCTCCTTTTCTGGTTCTAACTCAGTGATTTTACTCTTCTTTTCCCTTTTCTCTTGTTTCGGGGCCGCCTTGGGCTTCCTTTCCACGTCAACAATAGCAATTATGGCCTTAAGCGCTGGATCGAATTCTTCGTCTTCACAAATCATCCCAACTATCGGCCCGTTATTGTGAGCAGACAGCGAATTATTGGTCACATTTGGGACATCCTCATCCTTCAACACAATCTTCCCTTGCTCTATTAAATTCTCCACCGCTTGTTTCAAAGTCCAACAATCATTAGTATGGTGGCCCTCTGCCTCTGAATGATATGCACATCTGACACCAGCTTTGTAGGAAGGCGATGTCGGGTTTTGTCTATTCTGAGGAACCGACTGCAGTAGACCCATTTGGACAAGTTTCGGGAATAGATTAGAGTAAGATTCACCAATTGGGGTAAAGTTTGATTTCTTTGGTTGTTCCCAAGGACGGAAGTTATTCTGCGGAGGTCGAGAATTATAGTGGTTCTGGTGGGGAGGCTGATTTCTTGGAAATAGAGCTTGGTTTCTACTGACATGCTGTTGCGGTTGCGCAAAAGGTTGAGCATTCATGACCGCGTACGGTTGAGGGATATAGGACATTTCCTGAGCAGAGTAATAATGTTGGGGGGTTCTTTCTGAAAAGAAGGGTCTAGGAGCGTGGTGTCTTCTATCACCCAAAGTTGCCATGGATGTTTCCTCTTTCATCCTACCCTTTGCTATTCCTCCAGACCCTCCTTGGATTGCTTGGGAGGTCGCTCGAATGGCCGCTTGACTCAAAATTCTTCCCGTCTTCAAACCACTTTCCACCATTTCCCCAATCTTGATCGCCTCTATGAAAGGCTTTTCCATTGCTGACAGCATGTTCTGGAAATAGTCTGATTCCTAAGCCTGGAGGAAAGTAGTGACCATTTCTATTTCGTCCATAGGGGGTTTCACCCTGGATGCTTGCTCTCGCCATTTAATAGCATATTCTCTGAAGCTTTCGGAGGGTTTCTTCTTCAAGTTCGATAAAGAATTCCTGTCCGGCGCAATGTCAATGTTGTACTGGAACTGTTTCACAAAATCTCTGGCCAAATCGTCCCAGATGTGCCATCGAGATATGTCTTGATCCATGTACCATTCTGAGGCTATCCCGATCAAGCTTTCTCCGAAATATGCCATCAACAATTCTTCCATGCCGCCGGCACCTCGCAATTGATTGCAGTATTTCTTTAGATGAGCAATAGGGTCGCCATGCCCGTCATACTTTTCGAACTTCGGCGTCTTAAAGCTTGAGGGCAACTGGACATGTGGGAACATGCACAAATCTGTGTAAGAAACACTCTTCTGTCCGCCTAGACCTTGCATCTTTTTCAAACTCTGTTCCAAGCTGCTCATTCTTTTTTCCATTTCATCCCGTTCGGGAGATTTTGGATTTTGGCTTGGCATGAGCTGAGGATAGACATTGGCGGCAAACTGGGTAGGATCCCGTGGAAGGGGTGGCACCGGGAATGTAAAAGGAGAGGAATCAAAGAAAGGAGTATGTGTGCCGAGATGCGCTGTGATTGGAACGGGCAAACCAACGGATGTTCTTGTAGATGTATCTAATGCTGTCACCTGAGGATGAGAAGTGGAGGGTGATTCAGAGAGGGTTGTGATATTAGAATACCCAAACAGAGTAGGTGGGTAATTGGTGGGAGTATTAGAAATCCCACTTGACCGGAGGAATAGTTCGGGGAACCCAGGGATCAGACTTGGGGGCTCTTTCCCGTTATTCCAGTCATCTAACATCTCGAGCATGCGGCAGCGCAAAATTCTATTCTCCTCCAAAGCTGCTGACTCAGTAGCCGGGATAGTTGTCAAGGAGCTTTCTTCCGAGATGGGAATGGTTGCTAGGGGCATTTCTGAAGACATGTTGGCACCTCTTTTTGACCTAGTGAAATAGGGATGAATGCTTTCGGGCTGCCGAACTTTTCCTTTGGACCTTGTGAAGTACGAATGTGATGCCAGATTACCACAAAAGCAACCACTCTTTACTAAAACCTGGAGTTTGGCAAACCAACGGTTAGTCTGAAACAACATAACAGATAAGTAATCTCACATTGGGTGTGATGCACTTATACAGATGATTGTGTCGCTACATGTACTCGATTGCGATGCGTCATTCCGGTTTGTATTTTCCTTTGCTTTCATCCTTTATCAATCTTCATTTCTTTTAACTTTTCCTTCCCCCCCCCCTTCTTTTTTATTTATTATTTTTTTTATTTTTTTTAGTGATGGTCGAATCTTATGTGGATTGCCTACGTATCATGTCTCCGCATGAATCAGACCTGGCGTAGTTCGGATAATCGGGAATGGAGTAAATAAACTAATTTTTTTTAATTCTTGAAAGAAACGCTTTAAAAGAAATAACATATTTATATTTTGCTTATTTTTGTTTTGCTTTTTTGAAAGAAAAACTTCTAAAAAAAAATTTATTTGCTTTGGGATTAAAAAAAATATTTTTGTTTGAATTTACTTATTGTCTCTTTTTCTAAGAAAAAAATATTTTTTGGATTTTTGTTTTCCCTTTTTTTTTAGAAAAGTACTTCAAAATGAAAGAAACCTATATTTTTTTAAAAGTTTTATTGATTTTTTTTTATTTCATAAAAAGAAAACAGTAGGAAGAACGAAACCATTTTTTTAGTTAAACTAATTTTGCTGTTTTTTTTATTTTTTCTTTGAATTTTCTAAGGAAAGATTTTAAAGAAGGAACTAAACGAACATTTTTTTTTTGTTTTTTTTTTGGATTCTTTTTTTTTAAAATTGGGGTCGGAACCGGTGAGGTTTTCCTACGTATCTCACATCCGGTGAGAATCAGACCCGCGTAGTTTGGAATAAAAGAACTAAACCTTTTTAAGAAAAGAAAACAAACTATTTTTAAACAGCATTTCTAAAACAAATTATTTTCAGAGAAACTAACCTATCATTAATAAAATCAAATTTTTTTTTTATTTTTTTTTATTTTTTGCATTTTTCAAAAGATTATTTTCTAAGGAACTAAGAAAATTTATTTGAAATTTTTTTTTTGCATTTTTCAAAAGGAAACATTTTAAAGAAACCAACTATTTAAAATTAACAAAATTTATTCGGAGATTTTTTTTTTCATTTTGTTTTTTTTATTAGTTTTCAAGAAGAGCATCTCGTTTTCCATTTGATTGACATCTTCCACTTCTTACCTTTTTTTTTAACAAACCAGTCGGCATGTAAGATCGAAATAAATAAATGCACACAGAAAGATGCAACAAGTTGGTCTTTTGTTTCAGGTACACCTGTCCTAGACAGGCCCAACCCCTGTGTCGAGCCTCCTAAGTCAAATATGCACATGATGCAAATAAACGTTCCTATCGGGGATCCGGCATAAGGTTTTGTTATTCTAAGTCATCATCCTATTGGGAAAAGTGTCTAGACTGGCTTTAACTCGAGCGGACAACTCGAGTCGAAGAGTGTCAGTGCACCGGTAGCATGGCTTTCCGGCTTAATTGACAAAACTCTCCGCCTAAACATGTGTGACTACAAATCCTTCACCGGGTGCCAAGCACCACAACTATCTTGAGAAAAATGGGCTATGTCCAGCAAATGCCCGATATTATATTTCAAAAGACTCAGAAGAGGAAAAATGGGTATCGGCATAATTTATATACAATTCACAAAATATCAAAGCGGTAAAAGCAACATTTAGCATATTAAGTATAAACATGTAACAAAATCAGATAACAAAATAAGCCAAATACAACAATTATTCAAAGCTCGAATTCTTAAACCCTGAACCAGTGGTTCTGGGTCTGTTTCCCCAGCAGAGTCGCCAGAGCTGTCACACCTCCTTTTGGCGCGCTTACCCCGAAGGATAATGCATAAGGGAGTTTTTTCAATTTTAGTGACAATATTCGAAATGGGATTATTTATATATTTCGGAGTCGCCACTTGGAATAAATTATGGTGTCCCAAGTCATCGATTTATTTAAATCCCAAATCGAGGAAATTTTCGACTTTCCAAATAAAGTCTGCGAACTAGAAATTCTAAGTAAGGAATTAGACCCGAGGGAAGGTGTTAGGCACCCCCGGATCCCGTGGTTCTAGCACGGTCGCTTAAATTATTGTAATGGCTAAATATCTAATTTTAAAACATGTTCAATACTATAATGCAATTTTAAATCATTTACCCCGTTTGATTATTTTTTAAGAAAAAGTGAACATTCTTATTGAGGGGCCCCGCGATTTTATTTTCTATTTAGCAAGGCCCGTAACATATTTTATTTAAAAGGATAATCCTAAAGTGATTACATTTTTTTTATTTAGTTTATCTTTAAAAGAAAAGAAAAAGTCCTAATTAATTACATGCTTAAAATGCTATTCTATATTAGTACAAAAGGTGTTCCCTCACAAGCCGACTAAATGACAAATTTATTCTTCAAAATATAGAACTAACTACAATTTGACAAAACTAATAAAACGGAAAATAACAACAAATATTAATCAACAACTTCTCTATTTTATTTCAAAACTTCAACATCCAATTCGATCTTATATCAACACATAATTTTTAGAATGTGTACCTGGTATTGAAAAGAATGGGAAGATGGAAAATCAACAGGCCGGTGAAAGTACAGCAACAACAACAATAACAACCAGCAGTAGCTTCAACACCTCAATCTAGCATATCCCAGCAATATGGAGAAAAACCAATAAAAATAGAGAATAAAAATATATTCCGAAATTTCTCTTTGATTTCTCTCTCTAGCTTTGAACTCTCTTCAATTCTCAAAAGACACTCTCCAAAAATTAAATTCTGTCTGTGTATATTTAGGTATCCAGAGTGTAGATCGAGTGTATACTGCTCTCTTGTTTTCCTTATTTTTCTTCTCTTCCTATTGTTTCCTCTCTTTTTTCCACCCCTTTTTTCATAAATCCTCTCTTCTATTTATAGGCAAGAATATCGAAAATTTTCAGATTTTTTATTAAAAAGAAAAATATTTTTTTTAATTTAAAGATAACCCACTAATCCATGTTTTCCTCTCCTTGTTTTCTTCCTTGATTTCCTTGCTCCCCACTACTTTATGTCATGTGATTATGATTATTTTTTGGCTTAAAAAATCTAAAATTTTCTTCTTCGGCCAAGGGGTTTTGGGTTGGGTAAGGGTGCTTAGGATTGGGCTTGTAACTTAATTTGCAAGATGGCCCAATCCAATTTTTTCTATTTTGTTCTTCTCCATTATTCAACTTCCTAATTAATAAAGCCCAAAATACTAAGATTAATTTATAAAAACTAAAAATTATCTTGAAATACTAATTAACTCATAATAATAATTATCACCCAAAATTAAACATTAATAAAAATAAAATTGCACGATTTGGACATTAAATGCTTAAAAAAATGCAAAATACATATTTTTTATGACTTTTCATTTCGTAAAATAAACTTAATTGCAAACTTGAATTTTATATACATATGCAACATATTTTTTGTATATTTTATTTATTTAAACAAGCAAATATGCACAGATAAAAATGTAAATAATACAAGAAAAATAACACAAAATTCACAACAATTGCAAGAAAACTAAAATTATTTTATTTTGAATCTTTGGGAGTATTTCTCTTATAGGGAAAAAATCACGTGCTCACAGTTGTATTCATTGAATGTGTTTGGATACAAAAATAAATCCGTCTCTAGAATACACATTGACTAATTGATCACGCCCAATGCCCTATAAAAATGACTTATCGATCGTTGCAAATATAATTCGGAGTCGCACAGAGAATTTACCTATTAAACACAGCTACTAGACTTACTAAATTCACGTTATTAATCCTCCAAAATATTTAAGTAATAATTTGGATGTTTACTAACTAAATAGTACGTAATGAAAATGCAATAAGTAACAACTAACTACAAATGGATTGTAGACAAGAATTTGAATAATCTAAGGTTATGATTTCCCCTATTGTCGAAGTCCTTTCCGTTAAGTCTTCTATAAATTTGCCTAAGTCTTTTCTACCGATTATGAGCACTCTTACTGTCGTAAATCTCTCCCGGAAATCTATCATAATATACTAGAAATATTCTCCCGAAGTACTACTTATTTAGATCGCACCAATTTTTTTTTATCTGTAATCCCACCTTTAAACTATTTGTATTGCAATACATTAGGAATGATGTTGTTCAACAACTATCTAAATATGCACTTTCTCTCGGTAATGCACACTAAATAGGCACAATCGATTGAGGGCCCGCCAGTCAATAACGATAATAAGATAGTTGAACAAATAGAGAAAATATTGCGACAAATCTATATTAACATAACAAGAAAATCATCCTCCAATAGGTTCTATCAAAATCCTAGATTAGGAGTTTAGCTACGCATACTCATAGTAACAATATCCAAAGTATTTTGCATAATTAAAATACAAAAATAAAGATGAAAGGATGTAGAAATTGACAATTCTAACTCCCAACGGGTTTTTCACAAGCTCTTCTTGCCTCAGGTTGCAAAAGTCCTCAAAAGTGATATTATTAGGTCTATTTATATGTCTAGAAAAAGACCTAAACGTGTAGGTCAATTCCTAGTCAAACCAGAAGACAAAATAAGTCTTCAAAACTCAGAATGTGCACACCCAAATTTGACATCGCGAGGCATAACGCTTAGTGGACCTCTCCCCAAACCGGGCGTCATCAAGCATAACGCCTGGTGGATCTCTCCTAAGACCTGGCATTGTTAGGCTTAACGCCTGGTGGACCACGCCCCAGGACTGCTCCAATGCCTTTTTAGGCCTGGCGTCGCACGCTCTAATGCCTGCTTTAGGCCTGGCTTCACCAGTTTTCTCTTTTTCACTATTCTCGAGCACACTTTCAACGTTTAAGTATCACTTTTGCTCTACTTTCATCTTCGGTTCACCTACACATAAAATAGATTCTATTACATACAAATAAAGTGCAATTTATCATTAAAGTATATAAAATGAAAGGCACATAATGTATGAAACTATGGAATTATAGTCACACATCAATATCCCACACTTAAACATTGCACGTCCTCGAGCAATCAAACTATACTTATAGACACAACTTTTTAAAGCAATTTCCTTAACTCATTACACCAAGAATATTTAAGATAATCTAAGCATCAAGGTGTAACAACCTCGCCTCAAGATTTCACTCACAAATATCATGATTTATTCACAATTCACTTACTTACTCGAACATGGAGGTCAACGACTATAACTTTCCATTATGCATCATGTGCCTCACTCAAAGAAAGAGCTTAGTTCCACATACAATGAATTTTCGTAGGAACTCATGATAGGAAAAATTCACCTGCTCTTAGAAATAACCGTCTTATGCAACAAATGATGTACCATAGGCTTGCCCGTAGTATAATACTCTACTAATCGAGTTCGTTCGGTCTAAGATCAAGTAGGATTTTTATTGGTTGTAATGTCGACTGCGAGTCGGCTAGGATACCTTTGGATATGAGAGACTACGCCTCCCTTAAACACTTTAATACGTACACTTTAACATTCAATCTCATACTTACGTTAAACCAAAACACCACCTTAACTTCACTCTATATTACCCCCTACTTCTTTAAGCACCAGTATATCACTAGCCACTACCATCAAGAATTATTTTTCATATAATACAACTATTTTTTCTTTTTTTTTTTCAATCCATGTGGATTTTGACATATTTTTTCTCTTTCAAACGATGCACCTTTCTCCTTATTTCAATTGTTTCATTCAAAAGCTAACCCATCACCCCAAACTTTAACTTTTTCATAATACATCACAATTCAAGTGCTCATGAGAGGTGACAAGGTTCAAATGTATGGTCGATTCCAAAAAAAAGGGTGCCACTGGTAATGTGGTTACCAAAGAAACATGATTATAGACTCAAAGGGGTCAACTATGACATATAACATTTAGGTGGGTACTCTATATATATCTGGCTTAACAACGAAATACTTATATCACTTCTCATACTGAATAAGACTACTATTTTGTTTTGCACGCATACAGGGCAAGTTCTAGACATCAAATGCAATGCACAGAATACATACAAACCTCACAGAGACATGGCACATAACTCATTCAGGATTGGTTTTTATCATGACACTCCAGTCAAAGTAGTTAAGCAAATTTAAGAATCTACGATTTAAGGTACTTATAATAGAGAGTCTAAGCGTCACAACCAGAGTACTAACTATTCTCAAGGCATCACAAAGCTAAGAGATATTGCTCCAATTAAATGCATAGCCCTATGGTTCATACTCCTAAAAATTAAAACTAACTATACCCAGTTCAACTAAAAACCCTTGAAAAAGAATCACTGCCCCAAAAAAAAACCAAGGGAAAATTACTACACTACCTACAAAAAAAATTGATATGTTTTGTTAAACTTACGTCGCTCAAGAAAACTGTCTAGGATATATATATCTAACAAAAAATAAAAAATAAACAAAAACAAAAACAAATATATAACAAAAAAACAAAAAAACAAACAAAAACAAAAACAAATTCTTAAAACACATAACTAAAACAATTGGCTAACAAAAACGACACTTACTAAAACAACAAAAACACACAACTACTACTAATTTCTACAAGCCCTCACCCCACCCCCACCCCCCACCCCCAACGTAAATCTTGCATTGTCCTTCGTGCATGAACAAATTCATCAAAAAAAGGGGGAAAAAAGCAAGGTGCCAGGAAACTCCCTGATCAAGCTGCATCTTTATCCTCTAACGCTCTCCACTCTTCATCTTGTGATTCCTCTTCCTCATCATTGTCGTCCTCATCATCTTACTACTCTGGCTCAGCCTCAGACTACTCATGTGTATTGATATACTCATCATCGAGGAGTATGTATCCATCATCTATCCCAACCAGCTACTGGGCATGAGCATTGAGTGGGTACCGCTGCTCCAACAAAGTCCTCTCCTGAAATGTGGTAGGTGACCCCCTATCCTCCATTGAAAATCCATCATCCCATAGGGATGGGCCATAAAAATATCATCACAAGTGTTGCACTCAGCACCTATCAATGATGGCATGGCAGTTGTTTCTTGCAGCCGAAGACTAGTGATGTACATTTGTCGTAGGGGTTGATCGATGGTGTGGTCAAACTCTGGATCCTCCTCACCATCCCTGCGTCTTGATAACTGAGTTAAGAATTTTGGAAATGGCATTTGATCGACCTTCTTTCTTGTTTTGACCGAAGACATTTGGTAGCGGACCAGATGACCTACATTCACTCTTTGACCCGTCATGAGAAAGTAGAGTACACAGGTCTCTCACGACTAATGAGCATGTCATGATTGCACAGTACGAGCCATTCATTTATCATTTTAAACCACACTTGAGCCTCCGCCCTCATCTTCTTCTTGGGAAATCTCTTGTGTCGATTTGTTTTCTTATCCCAGACCCATACTGGCGTAGAATCAACACCACAAAGCATGTGTCTCATCTCTCTATATGTAGGCCGGCGAATGAAGTGGTCCAACAGATCAACATGAACATCTGGAGCACCTAAAAAGTTACATATGTCTGTGGCTGAAAAATCTATCAAGCGTCCATGAATCGGCACCAACTATTCAGTATCGTGTGGATCAAACCCCGTATAGAATTCCTGAACTAGATTGAGATTAATATCCCTTGTGTTATTGAATACATTTCTCAACCGCAAATCCTGAATGCCCCTCCAATTTTCCTGATACTTTGCTTTCAGGCTGCGTTCATGGCTAGTTGCTTCTAGGTGTACATGCTTAGGCCTACATCGGATGTACCGATCCTTAGTATGCGGGGGTATGCTGTTGATGTCAAACTCCCATTAGCTTTCGGGTTGTTGATGCATGGCTGCTACACTTTCCATAGCTTGTTCTCCACTTTGATGGAGGTAGCTTCTCCCCCTTTTCTATTCTTTGGGGGAGGTTCAGAGGTCGCCCTTGCTTTAGATGAAGCAGTGGAAGTGGCCTTTACTTTTCTTGGGTCTTTTCTCGGTGGTATCTTTGTTCCTATGCAAGTAATCATTAATCAAAACTGTATTACACATTACACATATAGTCTTGTCCAACCTGACGGGGTACTCAAACTTCACCTCATATTTTCTTAACATTATAATCAAACAACAACATATGGCTACCCATGAGCCACCCTACACTTAATATTTTAACGTGGTGTACAACTACATAACACTAGTCTATTAATCTCAAAGACTCGGGCTCTGATGGGGACAGAGACTGCCATTCAGGCATTATACCAAATACTTAGCATGTACTGATGCCATGGGGAGTGCTTATAGGGGTGAGGGATTTCCTCACCGTCTTTAATTGGCTTGGGAGTTCCGTACTACCACTTGTTCATGCAATAGCAACATCATTCTATGGGGTTCATGTGATAATCTGAGGGATTAAGACAAAAACTATTACTATAATGAAGAACAACCCCCAACTTTCATGTCTAACTGCATACATTTACCCAACTCGAAATTGCAATGCAAAGATATAAGAGTCATACCTTAGAATTTTTATAGTGAAGGAGTTGCTTGGGAATTATTGGTGCAAGTGCAAGAAATAGAATGATTAAGCTTGACTTTAATGGGGATGGGAGAGACACGATGGCGGTGTGCTTGTGAGTGTGTGAGGGTGGGAAAATTTGTGAGGAAGCTTGTGTGAGGAGTGAAGTGATTTAGGTTAGGGTTTTTCTTTTATGTTAGTTTAGCGTTTAGTTTAGAGTCCAACAAATGAGGGTTTAAAAGAAATAAGGGAAAGAAAATTAAAAGAAGCTAAAAAAACATACTTATATGGCGACTCCTGCCCTAGTACCTAGCCTCAATTCATATGGCACCTAGTGTACCTGGCTTTACCCCACGTGGTGCCAGGCTTAACACCTAGTGTACCTGGCATTACCCCGTGCGACGCCAAGACTATATCCTAGTGTACCTGGACTTAACCCTTGCGATGCGAGCTCCCCCACCTAGTTTCTTTCATGTGATGCTGAAAACCCTGCTTGACTTGCCTAAAATCACCTACACACTTGTTAGTACCTAAAAACAAAAGGAAAAATTCTTATTATACTAACATTCAACTACAAATTGTGTTACCTCCCAACGAGCGTTTTAGTTAACTTTGTGTCATGATGAATACAACAGTCCAATAGGTTGCCTCCCATGAAGCGCCTGACGTCGCGACACGATGCATGTAAGAATATTTAAGGCACACTCAACATCGATGGATCGAGCAAATGAGTCACTGACACTACTTTCACATCATCCATACCCAAATAATGTTTTAACCTATGCCCATTGACTTTGAACGTGCAAGAGTCATTTTCTGCAGCAATCCCTACGTCCCCAGTGGCATGAATAGCTACCACACGAAATGTTCCTAACCATCTTGACTTTAATTTGGTTGGAAATAACCTCAATCTTGAATTGTACAGCAGTAGCCTATCCTTGGGTTTAAAACTCCACTCCAGAAATTTTTTTTCATGCATCATCTTCATTCTCTCCTTGTATAGGCTAGTGCACTCAAAAGCGTGGTAACGAAACTCATCAAGCTCGTGCAACTCTATGACTCTACTTGTGCCTACAGCTTCTATGTCGAATTTAGTTACCTCAATGCCCACAAAGCTCTATGCTCCAACTGCACTGGTAAGTGACACGCCTTCCCAAACACCAATTTGTACGGCGACATGCTGATCAGAGTTTTGAAAGTGGTATAATAGGCCAAGAGTGCATCATCTAACTTTCTCGTCCAATTCGTTCTTGTATCATTTACAGTCTTTGTCAACATGCTCTTTATCTCTCTATTCGAAACTTCCATTTTCCTACACGTTTGTGGATGATATGGGTGGCGACCTAGTGGCGTACATCATACTTTTCTAACAACTTTGCAAAGGCTCAATTACAGAAGTGAGTGCCTCCGTCACTGATTATTGCCCTTGGAGTGCCGAATCAGGTGAATATATTATTTCTCAAAAAACCAATTACCCCCTTTGCATAATTTGTAGGGAGCACTACAACCTATACCCATTTGGACACATTGTCCACAGCTACGAGTATGTGCTTGTTGCCATATCAGCTGGAGAAAAGCCCCATGAAATCGATTCCCCATACATCAAACACTTCTACCTCCTGAATTGGGTTCATATGAAATTTTATGTCAGCGAGAAATATTCCCAGTTAGTTGGCATTTACCACAAACCTTCACCCATAAGTATGCATCTTCGAACAATGTCAGTGATCTTGTTTAAGAAATTTACACAAGGAGTTTGCAATTTTGGAATTTTTGTTTATAAATCTCCTATAGAAACCGACATGCTCGAAGAAGCTTCTTATTTCTTTGACGGAAGTGGGTGGTGGAAGCTTTTCTATCACATCAACCTTACGGTCTTTCTCAATGCCCTTACTCGATACTAGGTGCCCAAGATTATACCTTCATGTACCTTGAAATGGCATTTTTCCTAGTTGAGTACCAGATTAGTCTTAATATACCTCTTCAATACTCTTCTTAAGTTCATAAGGCAATCATAGAATGATTTCCCCACTACTGAGAAATCATCTATGAAGACCTGTATTATTTCCTCTACCATATCTGTAAAGATGGCCATCATTCAACTTTGGAATATGGCAGGTTTATTGCATAGGTCAAACGACATTTTCCGAAAGGCATAGATGGCATAGGGCAGGTGAATGCCATTTTCTCTCTATCCTATGGGGTAATAGAGATCTAATTATACCCCGAGTATCCATCTAGAAAGCAGAAGTGTGACGTCCTTGCCAATCTATCTAGCATATGATCAATGAATGGCGGTGGGAAATAGTCTTTCCTGGTAGCTTTGTTTAACTTTCTGTACTCCAAACATATTCGCAAACCCGTGACTGTTCATGTTGAGATCAACTCATTATTCTCATTTTGCACTACACTCATACCGCCCTTCTTTTTCACACATTGAACTGGGCTGACCCACTTACTGTTAGGGATGGTGAAGATAATTCCCGCATCTAACCACTTGATCACTTCTTTCTTCAACACTCCTTTCATGTTAGGGTTCAGCCTTCTTTGATGTTCTCTAGAAGGTTTTTCCCCCTCTTCTAGTAAAATCATATGTATACAAAATGCTGGGTTAATACCCTTAATATCTATAATGGTCCAACCAATTGCAATCTTGCACTCTATCAATACCTGCACAAGTTGTTCGGCCCACACATCTAATAAACTAAATAAGACAACAACAGGTAAATTGAGTTAGGTCCCAAGAAAGCATACTTGGGATGAGGTGGTAGAGGCTTCAGTTCCAACTTTGGTGGCCCTTTTATCGATGGCTTAGCTAGGGGAGTTTTCCTTTCTTCTAAGTGAAAAGGCTCAAATTCGAGCTCCCTTTTTCAAAATCCTAGGCCTTCAAAAACCAATACCACTCATCCAAGTCCTATCCATTTGCTTCATCTACGTTCATGAGACAGGCTGCTAGCGGTTCTTTAGTATTCAAGGTCTCATTTTTTCCTCCAAAATCACATCCACAACATCTATTAGAGAGCAGTTAGCAAATTCACTTAGTCACCGCATAGATTTCTGCATATTGAGTTATATCTTTACACCATTTAGTCTTATTTTTAGCTCTCTAGTTTCATAATCAATTAAAGGTCTCCAAGTGGCAAGAATGGCCTTCCCAAAATTATGGGAATTTCCTCATCAAACTGACAGTCAAGAATGACATTATCTGCTGGGAGCACGAACTTCCCAACCTATACTAATACATCATCAAGGATACCAAAGGGGCTCTTCACTGTTCAATTGGCCAGTTGTAATAACATGGATGTGGGTCTAGCTCTTCCAATGCCTAACCTTTTGTAGATAGACAGGGCATCAAGTTTATGCTTTCCCCCAAATCACCAAGTGCCTTAGCAAACGCATAGTTGCCTATTGTGCATGGGATTGTGAAACTCCCGGAGTCAGACAGCTTCTCAGGTATGGGTCTCGTCACAACAACACTACATGTCTGAGTCAGTGTAACCGTAGCCAAGTCTTGAAAGTCGAACTTATAAGACATCATGTCCTTCATCATTTTTGCATAACCAGACATTTCCTTTAAGGCGTTAATCAATGGAATGTTCACCTGAATTTGCTTCAACATCTCCAAGAATTTTGTATACTGTTCATCTTATGATATTTGGCCAATAACTGGGAGAAAGGCTTTGGAGGTCTCTTCTTTCCTATGATTTGAGTTTTATATTGCTCAGGCACTGCTTCTACTATCATTTCTTGTGCTACCTCAGTTTCCTTCACAACCTATTTTCCTTCACGCGTGCTCTCTTGTGCATGTTATATCGTCATCTCTGTTAATCCTGTTGAATCATATATCTCAATGGGTACTGGCACAAGTGCTTTAGTAAGTTGTCTTTCACGAGCAATTTTTTGCTCCAGATCAAGGTCTCTACCGTTTTGTTGACTTACTACCATAAGCTATTTCGGGCACTGCTTTTTAGAGTGATCGGTGTGTTTGTAGGTAACGTCCCTTGGGGATTATTATTTGGAGCCATTGAAAACTGTTTTAATTGAATTTCAATACCCTTTATTGTTGATTATTGTGAGTCCACTCTCTCTGTTATTTTTTCCAGTGGACCCAATCAGTTGTTTCAACATTCCCTTAAGTTTAGCAAACCCATCATATTGTCTCACAATCTGTTATTGTTGAGGTTGTTGATAATCCAATTACTGATTTTGATGGTTTTAACCCTGTTGCCTTTGATATGGCACCACTTGACTTTCTGGTCTCATAGATCCAGGATTGTTGATGTCATTTTACTATTGCTATGTCAGTCTATATTGTTGATTCTATTGTCATCAATTCTGACCACCTTGTCTCTGTCCCTTATAGTTGGCCACATAGTTCATATCTTCCTGATATTTCTGGTTGTCACCTTTCGCACTCCACGAGCAAACATATGGTATGTTAATGCATGGTGTATATAAGCCCTCGTTAGTTGCATCAACTATGTGTACCCGCTGCTTCTGGCCTGATTCATCTATCTTTTTGGTGTGGATACTTATTTACGTCATTAGATTGTCCATATTTTCAGCCATGAGAGTTGTTTGGGTCCAAAGCCACTGAATGAACTACATGAGTGATTGTTGAATCTCTTGTCATCCATCCTAAATTTCGGGCCATCTTATCAAGTAGGATCTTGTTTTCTCTGAATGTTTTGCTAAAAAATGCTCCACCTGCTGAAGCATCAACATTGGCCTTTAAGTTGTCTGCCAATCCTATGTAAAACTTGTGCCCCAACATCTGCTCTGAAGAACCATGATGTGGACACTTAACCAGCATATCCTTGAACCTCACCCATATTTCTTGTAATGTTTTTGCTGGTTTCTGCTTGAAGTTCAATATATCATCAATTTGTTTAGCAGCCTTATTGGGTAGGTAGAACTTGTTCATAAATTACTTGACTAATTCCTCACAAATATTGATGCAGTGTATGAGGTGTGAATTAAGCCAAGTCTGAGCCTCTCTCGTCACTGAGAATGTAAACAAAAATAGCTTTATTGCTTCCGGTGTCATATTAGGTGGCCTTTACGTGACACATATCGACAGGAAATTCTTCAGATACTTTTGATTATGACCTTGAGAACAGTCCATTATTCTGTAACAAATGTAGCATGTTGTTTGTGATTTGAAATGAGTCTACTTGTATCTAAGGGACTGCAATTGCACTTGCTAGGTTATCGGTAGTGGGTTGTACCTTGAGGCACCACACCCTGATTGTTAGGGTCATTCACATTGTTTCTGTTGTTTAGATTTCCTACTTAGTCTCCCATGTTTGGTTTGATTTGTTCTATTGAGTTCTATTGTTTTTGCCCTTCTTGTTTGCACGATTCAATGCCTTAAAAACTTTCTCAAGATCAGATAATGCTTCGAACAATTCACCAGTTATTAGGGAGCTTCTAGGCATGCACGTGTAACACCCAAGACTACTAACATTAGTATTTTAATGTATTTCATTTAAATTGAAGAAAACTGACAACACTAACAATTCTACCACTTCTTTTAGCCGCAATTAATAATATCGTTAATTTTTCGGCAACATAGCCAAAATTTGATCACACCTAGCTATGCCTTTTAAAAAGAACTTAGCGGCCGTTGCGAATATAATTTGAACCATACGTCTGGAGTCGAATCCCACAAAGAATTAACCTATTAAATACAACTACTAGACTCACACAGATTCACATAATCAATCTTCAAAAATATTTAAGTAACAATTTGGATGTTTACTAACTAAATAGTACGTAATGAAAATGAAATATATAACAACTAACTACAAACGGGTTGTAGATAAGAATTGGAATGATATAAGGTTAAGATTTCTCCTATTGTCGGAACCTTTCCACTATATTTTCTATAAATTTACCTAAGTCTTTACTATCGATCATGCTCTTTCCCGGGTAATTGTTGCGACCAAAACACTCATGCAAGTGTACGCGATCGACAAGTAATATAGTAGTCAGTAGAGTATCGTTCCCACGAGGAATTGTGATTAACTTATTGACTGATTTAGACTAAATTAGTTATCAATTCAAGCTAGACTATCACAAGATGTATCTAAAACTTCTTAATAATAGAACAATAATTCAAGGTAAAATTACTACACCAATTACAATTTATGATTATAACAATTTGGATAAATATATTCCAGGGCCATGGACTTGCTAGTAATCATGCTATTTTTTTTACTTAGAATTGATTTATTTAATTATCTGGATTATTGATTATAAGGTTAATAATATTCATAAGAATCTTTCGAGTTCTTATGAATTTATCCAAGTTAAGTCAATATCTATATTTCTATGATATTAAGATTAACAATAATGCATTTCAAACTTTTATTATTTAACCAAACAAGGCAATTAAGTATATATCTATCTTAATTGCAAATCCTTCACTCGATGCCCGAGATTCAAAACTTGTTCTATTTGATTTTATATGCAACCAAGAATTTCCTTTGTCAAGTTTAATTCAAAGTTCGTAGATAATATTTCACTGTTAGCTACACAGTAAAATAATTAAGATCAAAATCAAATAAACAACCCATATCAATAACTTCAATAATATCAATCCAAGCTTCAAATAACAAGATTAACTAACATCCATGACCCTAGAATACTAGAGAGTTTAGCTACTCATGTTCATACTAAAATCAATAATATTGATGTTTAAAATACTACAAAGAAGAATACAAGATGAAAGTTTAGATGAACTCTTTAATTTGATGCACTTCAAAGCTTTGATCTTCAATTCCTTGCTTAGCTCCAAGAGGACTTCAATGGCTTCTCTTCAAAATGTTCTCTCTAGGATGAATAGTGTAAATCCACTTTCTTACAATGTTAAAATCTGATTTTCTCCATTATGCACCTTATCTTTGTTTTATCCCATAGTGGAATCCACCCTTAGTTGACAAAACAGTAACTCAATAATGCATTTCCGGAACTGGACTAGCGCGGGCAAGCTTATGGCCGCGCTAGTGCCCGCGCTAGTGCCCGCGCTAGTAGGGTAATATTTGGTCCGGACTTTTGGACTAGCGCGGGCAAGCTTATGGCCACGCTAATGCCCGCGCTAGTAGGGCTTGATCTCTTTTGTCTTCTTTTGCTCAATTTTTCCACATTGTTTACCATCATAAACACTCACATGCATAATTAACTCCTGTGAAACAGTAAAATCACAATTAGAGCTAATTTTATCATTAATTATAATCATATGACAGTAATTTCTTCTTAATTTAGAGCATATATATATAGGCTATATTGCACAATTTAGCCCATTATCAACACCCCACACTTAATCTATTGCTAGTCCTCGAGCAATCACACTAAACTTATAAAAGAGTCATCAACTAAACCATTTTACCGTAATGCTTGACACCTAGAACAAAACTCGTACATTACACCTAGGAATATAACATTCTAGTTTCTGGACTAACTTTCAAGTGCTATACAATATTTACACTTCTTTGAAATACTCTATATAAAGATCAAGATTTGCTTATCTGTCACGAGTCATATGCCCTCACAATTTTATCAACATTACATATATCAATATGTACAAGAGAGTTCCCTAATTATTTACAACAAGAAAGTTTCACTCACACTCATAAAAGAAGTCACATGCATGCAAATGGTACCATAAACTTGCCCTTAATGTAAATCTCTACTAATGCAGGCTTGTTCGATCAAAAATCAATTAGGACTTTTTCTTCTGATTGTAATGTAGGTTAAGGGGCTGGTAAGATTTATTTTGGGATTAGTGACTAGCAATCCTAATGTCACTACCCGGATTTTCCCCCAACATCGGGATCGTGATGGCGCCTACTCGTGGTAGCTAGGCAAGCCACTTTATTCACACTATCCTATTTTTAGCAATACTTCATATTCAATTAAACAACCAAACCAAAATCTTAATTAAACAAGTGCGGAAGACTTTATAAAAATAGAAATAAGTTGTTTCAAGGTAACTGATACTGACATCCTCTACCCAAGACGTAGAGTCACCAACTCACGAACTACTACTGAATACTATACATAAAAGTCTAAAAGAAATATAACATAATCTGTTTGTCTCGGAACAAAGAGACTACAACTAGTAACAAAAGTAAAGGAAGAGACGCCGGGCCTGCGGACGCCTGCAAGCTACCTCGGTCTCAAATATGATCATCTCCCACACAAAAGATCTACTACTGCTGCTCCTGATCGAAACCTGGACCTGTGCAAAAACACACAGAAGTGCAGTATCAGCACAACCGACCCCATGTGCTGGTAAGTGCCTGGCCTATCCCGGCGAAGTAGTGACAAGCCTAGGACCAGACACCCACATAAACCTGTGCAGTTCTATATATATGTATACCACAAGCTAACGAGAAATAATCAAGTAACAACTCAACAAGGAATATCTCAAAAGAACTCAACAATTAACAACAGTTAATAAGTCCACAAGGAAAACAAAGTATAATGGAAAAACAAGTAATATCAAGTCAAAGAATGGCAAATAGTTGCACGGCATCACCCTTCGTGCTTTTACTCTCATCCTCACCAAATAATCAAATAAAGTGCACGGCATCACCCTTCGTGCTTTTACTCTCATCCTCACATCTATAGTACGGCATGATCCTTCGTACATGGTTCAATAACAAGGCAAGGCATGATCCTTCGTGCATAATCAATAAAACATGGCACGACATTAACCTTCGTGCATAATCAATATCATGGCACGACATTAACCTTCGTGCATAATCAATAACAAGGCACGACATTAACCTTCGTGCATAAATAATAAATCAAGGCACGACATCACCCTTCGTGCATTATCACTCTTCCTCACCCAAATAACAATCACAGTTAAGGGCAAAGAATGAAACACAGTAAATCATGAACTGTCCCGGCAAGGGACACAATAATCATCACAATAAAGTCCCGGCAAGGGCAATCAATATCTCACTTCACAACAAGTCCCGGCAAGGGAGAACAATAGAAATTCTACAACCCGGCAAGTGTTCAACAATTTGTCTTCAAATATGTCTCACAACAAGTATAAACAACGACTCACGGTCATGCTAGACACCAGTGTATGGATGCTCGTCACCACAGCCCATACACCGCACTCGATCACAAATCACATAGCACATAACCCTATTCCCTCAAGCTAGGATAGAACAAACACTTACCTCGAATGTTTATGAACAATTCAATCCGTGGCAATGCCTTTTCCTTTCAAATTTGGCTCCAATCCAATCGTATCTATACACAATTGATTTAATATCATCAATACTACTCAACAAACTAATTCATAAGGCCAATTACAACTTTTACAACATTCCTGCCCGGAATAGTGAATTTCGACCCCGGGCCCACATGGTCGGAACTCGGGGTTCGGACCAAAATCCGGTTACCCATCCCCCACGAGTTCAAGTATATGATTTGTTTCAAAATCGGACCTCAATTCGAGGTCCAATTTCCTAATTCATGAAAAACCCTATATTCTACCAAAAACAAGAAATTCTACCATGAAAACCTTTGATTTCTATTGAAAAACATGTTTAATGTTGTTAGGAATTGAAAGAATTAAGTAAAAAGTGACTTATAATTGTTTTGAAGAAGAGGGAGTTCGTGAAAAATCGCCAATGGATGTTTTTCGGTTGTGAAATGTGAAGAATGAAGCTGGAAATCGTGATTTACAGGTCTCTGTGTTCGCATTTGCGAACATGGGTTCGCAATTACAAACCCCGACCAAATTCTGGAGTTTGAAAAATAAGCTAAGGATGGGAAGTTCGCATTTCCGAACTTTTGTTCGCATTTGCGAAGCCAAGGCAAATCTGGGGCATTCGCATTTGCGAACATTTGTTCGCATTTGCGAACCAGGCTGGATTGATGGCCTTCGCATTTGCGAAGCCAGACTCAACATTGAAGGCCTAGCATTTGCGAGGTTTGGTTCGTATTTGCGAACCGAAACAGTCCTGGGCGCCCTTCGCATTTGCGATCAAGGGTTCGCATTTGCAAACCCTGCCTTGATTTGTCACCTTCGCATTTGCGAGAAATACTTCGCAAATGCGAATCCAACAGCTGGGTGAAAAACCAGCAGTGTAAAAATTCAGAATTTAATCTAACAGCCTATCAAATCTTTACTCGAGCCCCCGGGCTCCAAACCAAACATGTACACAACATCAAAAACACATTACGAACTTGTTCGTGCGATCACATCGCCAATATCACATCGTTTTCATCAAATCAAGCCTCAAGTTCATGATTTTCATACTTTTGGTTTTCAAAACTTTCAAACTTGGAACTCAAGGTCCAAAACATATCAAACGACATCCAAATGTCACCAAACTTTGCAGAAAGCACATATATAATATTTAACGCTTGTACCGGGTGTCGGAACCAAAATACGAGCCCAATACCAAGGTCAATTAATTCATTTTCCTTTAACAATTACATCTAAAACAATTTCACAGAAAAATTCATAACTTGGGCTCTAGGCCTCAGAATTCGA
This sequence comes from Nicotiana noctiflora, assembly GCA_032618575.1. Lineage (NCBI taxonomy): Eukaryota > Viridiplantae > Streptophyta > Magnoliopsida > Solanales > Solanaceae > Nicotiana > Nicotiana noctiflora. The sequence goes on from JASVEL010010276.1 coordinate 23,070, forward strand.
CTCCGGATGCATGTCCAAGTCCCATATTTTCCTACGGACCTTTTGGGACCATCCAATCTCGAGTCCGGGTCCGTTTACCAAAAATGTTGACCGAAGTCAACCATATCAATATTAATATCATTTTTCTCCAAATTGCTCATAGAATTCATATTTTCTATCACAAAAACTTTCCGGCCACATGCCCGGATCGTGCACGTAAATTGAGGCAACATAGAATGAGGTTTTCAAGGCCTTAAAAGCTCGAAATAATTAATAAAATAAGTTATGACCCTTTGGGTTGTCACACTCTCCACCTCTAAAACAACCGTTCGTCCTCGAACGGACAAAAAAAAGAAGTACCTGAGTCGGGGAACAAATGTGGGTAGCGGCTCCGCATATCAGACTCGGACTCCCAGGTCGATGCCTCAGGAGGCTGACCTTTCCACTGAACACGCACAGAAGGAAAACACATGTGTGGGATCGCCGGTCTAGAATGGCCACCGGCTCCTCCTCGTAAGATAGTTCATTGTCCAATTGGACAGTGCTGAAGTCTAATACATGTGTGGGATCTCTGTGGTACCTCTGAAGCATAGATACATGAAAAACTGGATGCACGGCTGATAAGCTAGGCGGCAAAGCTAATCTGTAAGCCACCCCTCCCACTCTGTCTAGAATTTCAAATGGACCAATATACCTAGGGCTGAGCTTGCCCTTCTTCCCGAACCTCATCACGCCCTTCATAGGCGACACTCGGAGCAATACTCGTTCACCAACCATGAAATCTACATCTCGAACCTTACGATCCGCATAAGTCTTCTGCCTGGACTGAGATGAACGCAATCTCTCCTGAATAGTCTTGACCTTATCCAAGGCCTCTGAACTAAGTCTGTACCCAACAACCGAGCCTCTCCCGGTTCAAACCATCCAACCGGTGATCGACATCGCCTACCATACAATGCCTCATACGGAGCCATCTGGATGCTAGACTGGTAACTGTTATTGTAGGCGAACTCTGCTAATGGCAGAAACTGGTCCCACGAGCCTCCGAAATCAATAACACAGGCTCGAAGCATGTCCTCTAGAATCTGAATAGTCCTCTCGGACCGGCCATCCGTCTGAGGATGAAATGCTGTACTCAACTGAACCTGGGTGCCTAACTCCTGCTGGACCGCTCTCCAGAACCGCGAGGTAAACTGCGTACCCCGATCAGAGATAATAGATACTGGCACCCCATGGAGACGAACAATCTCCCTAATGTAAACCTCCGCTAACCTCTCCGACGAGTAGGAGACGGATACTGGAATAAAGTGTGCTGACTTGGTCAGCCTATCAACAATGACCCAAATAGCATCAAATTTCCTCCGAGTCAAAGGAAGTCCAGTAACGAAATCCATAGTGATCCGCTCCCATTTCCACTCGGGAATTTCAATCCTCTGGAATACACCACCAGGTCTCTGGTGCTCATATTTCACCTGCTGACAATTTAGACACCGAGCGACATACGCAACGATATCTTTCGTCATTCTGCGCCACCAATAGTGCTACCTCAAGTCCTGATACATCTTCGCGGCGCCCGGGTGAATGGAATACCGCGAACTGTGGGCCTCCGCTAAGATCAACTCTCGAATCCCTTCAACATTGGGCACACAAACTCGACCTTGCAATCTCAATACCCCATCATCATCTAGATTTGCCTTTGTGGCACCTCCCCGCTGTACTGTATCTCTCAAATCACGCAAATGAGGATCATCAAATTGCCTCTCACGGATACGCTCTAATAGAGAAGAACAAGCGACCGTGCAGGCTAACACCCTGCTAGGCTTCAGAAATGTCTAGTCTCACGAACTGGTTGACTAAGGCCTAGACATCTAGAGCAAATGGTCTCTGACTGACCGGAATGAATGCAAGACTACCCATGCTGGCAGACTTTCTACTCAATGCATCGGCCACCACATTGGCCTTACCTGGGTGATATAAGATAGTAACATCATAGTCTTTTAGCAATTCTAACCATCTCCGCTGTCGTAGATTCAACTCCTTTTGCTTGAACAAGTATTGTAGACTTTTGTGATCAGTGTATATCTCACACGTCACACCATATAGATAATGCCTACTGATTTTCAAGGCATGCACCACTACTGCTAACTCAAGATTATGTACGGGATAATTCCTCTCATGTATCTTTAACTGCCTCGAAGCATAAGCGATAACCTTACCATCCTGCATCAATACCGCTCCAAGCCCTGTACGAGATGCGTCACAATAAATTGTATAAGGCCCTGCACCCGTAGGTAGTATCAATACTGGCTCGGTGGTCAAGGCTGTCTTGAGCTTCTGAAAGCTCGCCTCACACTCCTCTGACCACTGAAACTGGACACCCTTCTGGGTCAACCTGGTCATCGGGGCTGCAATAGAAGAAAACCCCTCTACAAATCGATGGTAGTAACCTGCTAATCCCAAGAAACTCCGAATCTCAGTCACTGAAGCTGGTCGAGGCCAATTCTGGACTGCCTCAATCTTCTTTGGGTCCACCTGAATACCTTCCACTGATACAATGTGACCCAGAAATGCTACCGAACTCAACCAGAACTCACATTTCGAAAATTTGGCATATAGCTGATTATCTTTTAGAATTTGGAGAACCACTCTGAGGTGTTGCGCATGCACTTCCTAACTGCGGGAGCATAACAATACGTTATCCATGGGTACTATCATGAGCCAGTCTAACTAAGGCATGAACACTTCGTACTTATACACATAACCATGACTTCGGCGATAAGAGTCATCCCTAAATTACAACATTGTCAATTAACTACGTGTTATCAAATACCTTATTCTACAAATCCCACTTTACTCAGAATGAGGTATGGAGACCTCATGATTATTTTTTGAATTAATGAGTCATATTTATACGCACCTGGGTGCTCGTCTCAAAGGCTAAGCTAAACGGTTTCAAAATGGAAATGGCTAAATATGAATAGAAACTATACAAGAATTGTCAAATAGTCCTAACGGGCATGACTCTTATTTACGAATGCAATACGAAAATATTAATTTCATAAAAGAAGAATTTTAAACACATAAACTCTTACTACCAGGACCTAGTCCTCCTATGATATCCACCACAGCTTGAAGCTCGGCTTAGAAATATTTCACATTATGCCAAAAATTGGAGGATCTCATCCTCAACTCTGAATCACAATGCTTGCATATCATATCATCTGAATTTTTTCATTTCCTTTCTTTCTTCCTTTCAATAATTGTCCGTCAAATATAATCACGACATAAAATGAACCCTCATACTGATAGGGCGCACAATTAACAGTTAAAATTAGTTATTCCGAGAATTATATCAAAACCCACTGTAATAAGTAATATAAAGTCACTCTTAGTCTCATGGATATTTTAGTGACTAACACGTAATAATAGGGATGTCTATCCTCATGTAATATCCCAACATGAGTATTTCCATAAGCAGATTTGATGATTACGATGCTCACCCATGAATGGAGCATGTTAAAAGGGCTCGCCTAAACTTTTCTTTCAAATAATGAAAAACAAACCAAACCAAATTAAGCGAAAATTATTCTGTTTATAACAATCTGAATTATACACGTGATGACACCATCTGGTGTAGTGACCTCCCTCATACCATAAAAATTATATCAATGGTTGGGTCTCCACCTCTAGGATTTTCACCTCCACCTCTAACATCCCGACCTCTACATCTGGCTGGCCATGTAGGATAAATATTAACTGCAATGGAGCGTGTAGCCTGAGTGCTTTCCTAAAATTATATTTCTCCAAAATTCCAAATTCACAGCAATTCCTTTAAGGCTCAGTTAACTTGTTGTTCTTGACAATATATATTCGGATACAGTCATTGTGACCTGGTACAACCGTTCAGATCGCATATACTACATATTGCAGAGAATCTCGAGGGTGACGTCTTCAGAGCATTTTCATAAAATAGAGTTTAGTAGATAGCGTTGCGTTGGCCGGCTTGCCCTCTTCGTCGGCTTGTCACAAACATCGACGGCCAATTTCCTCTTTTGATATGTTGGCTTAACACTGCTGAGCTACCCCACTTACTCATATACTCTTTGTCATTCTCTGGGGGCGATTCTTACCCCATGAAAAGAACCAACCTTAAATATGTATAAATTATTTTGAGGACCTTTCCATACCATATATATACATTCCAATAACTCACCATATTTGTCCTTCACAATTCCAACACATCGACCGGACGTCTAGGTCCGTTGAAACCCAACACGATTTATTGGATGATCTCCTGATATAATTGCATCTTCCGTTGGGACCATAACTGGTGTGGTAAATACATTATCTTCCCACTACTTCTATTTTCCCTCCGTAGCACAGTAAAGTAAACCCCCTCGCATTCGACTATTCCCACGTTCTGTAATTCCTCATAACATCGGTCAAGCACAATCCCGTAGGTTCTCAAAAGATGCACCGCTGAAGGTGGTAGGGAAGAGTTTGGTGAAACCTATCCAACCTCCGTAAAACTTTTGAAGGCGAAGTTGATCTATCACCAGCCTGTGCCATTGTTCAGCTGAAGAAGCGGTACGTGACTTCGCCATTCGTGGGAAGACAATAGTAGAAATTCAATTTAACATTTGAAGAATGAATTCGTACGATAAGAAAGAACAAATGAGAGACTTTTCCTAACTCAATAGACTCTGGAGGACAAGTACAGACGTCTCCGTACCTACCCCTCAAACTCTACTAAGCTTGTTCGTGAGTGGTGAGACCTATGTAACCTAGAGCTCTGATACCAACTTGTCACGACCCGGATTTTCCCCCAACATCGGGATCGTGATGGCGCCTACTCATGGTAGCTAGGCAAGCCACTTTATTCACACTATCCTATTTTTAGCAATACTTCATATTCAATTAAACAACCAAACCAAAATCTTAATTAAACAAGTGCGGAAGACTTTATAAAAATAGAAATAAGTTGTTTCAAGGTAACTGATACTGACATTCTCTACCCAAGACGTGGAGTCACCAACTCACGAACTACTACCGAATACTACACATAAAAGTCTGAAAGAAATATAACATAATCTGTTTGTCTCGGAACAAAGAGACTACAACTAGTAACATAAGTAAAGAGAGAGAGACGCCGGGCCTGCGGACGTCTGCAAGCTACCTCGGTCTCAAATATGATCAATTCCCACGCAAACGATTAACTGCTGCTACTCCTGATCGAAACCCGGACCTGTGCAAAAACGCACAGAAGTGTAGTATCAGCACAACCGACCCCATGTGCTGGTAAGTGCCTGGCCTATCCCGGCGAAGTAGTGACAAGCCTAGGACCACACACTCACATAAACCTGTGCAGTTCTATATATATATGTATACCACAAGCTAACGAGAAATAATCAAGTAACAACTCAATAAGGAATATCTCAAAAGAACTCAACAATTAACAACAGTTAATAAGTCCACAAGAAAAACAAAGTATAATGGAAAAACAAGTAATATCAAGTCAAAGAATGGCAAATAGTTGCACGGCATCACCCTTCGTGCTTTTAATCTCATCCTCACCAAATAAGCAAATAAAGTGCACGGCATCACCCTTCGTGCTTTTACTCTCATCCTCACATCCATAGTACGACATGATCCTTCGTACATGGTTCAATAACATGGCAAGGCATGATCCTTCGTGCATAATCAATAAAACATGGCACGACATTAACCTTCGTGCATAATCAATATCAAGGCACGGCATTAACCTTCGTGCATAATCAATAACAAGGCACGACATTAACCTTCGTGCATAAATAATAAATCAAGGCACGGCATCACCCTTCTTGCATTATTACTCTTCCTCACCCAAATAACAATCACAGTTAAGGGCAAAGAATGAAATAGTAAATCATGAACCGTCCCGGCAAGGGACACAATAATCATCACAACAAAGTCCCGGCAAGGGCAATCAATATCTCACTTCACAACAAGTCCCGACAAGGGAGAACAATAGAAATTCTACAACCCGGCAAGTGTTCAACAATTTATCTTCAAATATGTCTCACAACAAGTATAAACGACGACTCACGGTCATGCTAGACGCCAGTGTATGGATGCTCGTCACCACAGCCCATACACCACACTCGATCACAAATCACATAGCACATAACCCTATTCCCTCAAGCTAGGATAGAACAAACACTTACCTCGAATGTTTATGAACAATTCAATCCGTGGCAATGCCTTTTCCTTTCAAATTTGGCTCCAATCCAATCGTATCTATACGCAATTGATTTAATATCATCAATACTACTCAACAAACTAATTCATAAGGCCAATTACAACTTTTACAACATTCTGCCCGGAATAGTGAATTTCGACCCCCGACCCACATGGTCGGAACTCGGGGTTCGGACCAAAATCCGGTTACCCATCCCCCCACGAGTTCAAGTATATGATTTGTTTCAAAATCGGACCTCAATTCGAGGTCCAATTTCCTAATTCATGAAAAACCCTATATTCTACCAAAAACAAGAAATTCTACCATGAAAACCTTTGATTTCTATTGAAAAACATGTTTAATGTTGTTAGGAATTGAAAGAATTAAGTAAAAAGTGACTTACAATTGTTTTGAAGAAGAGGAGCTCGTGAAGAATCGCAAATGGGTGTTTTTGGGTTGTGAAATGTGAAGAATGAAGCTGGAAATCGTGATTTACAGGTCTCTGTGTTCGCATTTGCGAACATGGGTTCGCAATTACGAACCCCAAACCAAATTCTGGAGTTTGAAAAATAAGCTAAGGATGGGAAGTTCGCATTTGCGAACTTTTGTTCGCATTTGCGAAGCCAAGGCAAATCTGGGGCCTTCGCATTTGCGAACATTTGTTCGTATTTGTGAACCAGGCTGGATTGAGGGCCTTCGCATTTGCGACAAATGCTTTGCATTTGCGAAGCCAGACTCAACATTGAAGGCCTCGCATTTGCGAGGTTTTGTTCGCATTTGCGAACCCAAATAGTCCTGGGTGCCCTTCGCATTTACGATCAAGGGTTCACATTTGCGAACCCTGCCTTGATTTGTCACCTTCGCATTTGCGAGAAATACTTCGCAAATGCGAAGCCAACAGCTGGGTGAAAAACCAGCAGTGCAAAAATTCAGAAATTGATCCAACGGCCTATCAAATCTTTACCCGAGCCCCCGGGCTCCAAACCAAACATGTACACAACATCAAAAACACATTACGAACTTGTTCGTGCGATCACATCGCCAATATCACATCGTTTTCATCAAATCAAGCCTCAAGTTCATGATTTTCATACTTTTGGTTTCCAAAACTTTCAAACTTGGAACTCAAGGTCCAAAACATATCAAACGACATCCAAATGTCACCAAACTTTGCAGAAAGCATATATATAATATTTAACGCTTGTACCGGGCGTCGGAACCAAAATACGAGCCCAATACCAAGGTCAATTAATTCATTTTCCTTTAAGAATTACATCAAAAATAATTTCACAGAAAAATTCATAACTTGGGCTCTAGGCCTCAGAATTCGACTCCGGACGCATGTCCAAGTCCCATATTCTCCTACGGACCTTTCGGGACCATCCAATCTCGGGTTCGGGTCCGTTTACCAAAAATGTTGACCGAAGTCAACCATATCAATATTAATATTATTTTTCTCCAAATTTCTCATAGAATTCATATTTTCTATCACAAAAACTTTCCGGCCACATGCCCGGATCGTGCACATAAATCGAGGCAACATAGAATGAGGTTTTCAAGGCCTCAGAAGCTCGAAATGATTAATAAAATAAGTGATGACCCTTTGGGTCGTCACACCTAAGCACTTTAACACATTACTCAATCATTTTCAGCGCAAATTCTTCAATCTTAATAACAATTGCATCAATCAATCAATTCACTCCTAGCAGTGTTTAATTTTTCTTTTATGCACTGCTTTAACTTGTACTCAACTGGCATTAATCAAAACAATATACACAAATTTATACAATTTTTTTTTAATTGCAAAAAATTCACATGCACCTTTCACACTTTCATTGGTTCCGTTCATAAACCACCCCACACTTAGTTCCTTTGTACTTCTTTTAGCGCTTATTTTACAATTAAAGTGCTTTGAGAGGTTAAAGGGTTCAAAATATCAATTTAGAACAAAAATGGTATAGGCTTGTAATGTGGTTACAAAAAAAAGTTTCAAGGCTAGACATGGTTAACTAGGGATGAATTTTATTTCATTTAAGCAATTGAGTTCAAAAAGATCAAGGAAAGCCTAACATCATATTTTAAAATCGAGTGTCACCTAAAATTTCGCTTCAATTCACATACTAGGCAAGTTCTAGACACACTTGCACTACATGGACTATGCAATTAGCACAAATTCTCACCACACATGGCATACGACTCATTAAGATTAACTTATCAAAACTCTCTATTATGAGTGTCCATTTCAGTAGTAAACATGCAATTTAGGCACTATCAGTCAATTTCCTTTACAACTAAAATATTATATTCTAGGATCTAATGTGTTCAGGTGTATTAACAAAAAGGTTTTTCTTTCATTTTATAACTTGTAATTCCTTATTTTAATACACAAAGTGTAAATTAAAAACTACCTATGCCCGGTTCAAAATAAGCTCTTGGAAAAGAACCGTGGCTCAAAGAAAAACCAAGGGGGGTTTGTTATCTACTCAAAATCTTTTATACTATCTACTCTATATAACGCAAACATATACTTTTAAATCACAAAACATTAAACTAAAAAAAAATCAAAGCGTCACTCCAAAACAATACTAATAGCAACAATACTAGTGTTCTAACAAGCTAAGCAATACTAACATTTCAACAATATAAAACTAGCTAAAATAATCCGCAATACCAAACAAGATAAAAAACAAACATGAAAATGTTGCAAAAGGGGCTCCTCCACCCCACACTTAAAATTGAAGACATGTCCCCATGTCTTCCTTTAAAAGTTTAAGCCAAAAAAATACTTCCCCGAAGCTTTACTCTTGGTCAGAGACTGAGTTGGCATCAACATTGCAAGCTCTACCCAAAGCTCGAAGCCATCCCATTATCTTCTTTTCGGACTTCTTTTGTTGATTTTGCATTTGCCCAACACTTCCTGCCAAATCATTTACTGAAGTCTTTATTTGTGCAATTTCAAGCTCCATGCAGTCTAACCGTTGTCCTCTAGTGGCCCTAGATGGGCCAGAACCATCCGAAACATGTGGTTCAACACGCTGGGCTTCATCCCCCATTTCAACATCAGTTGCTGCAGCTTGTTCAGTGTCCTCATCATCATCATCTCTTTCTTCAGAACCATCACTATCCACATCTACTTGAAGGTCCTCTCTACCTGTAGTGACCCTTTCTGCTGTGAATGGATTCATCTGTCTCAACCGGCCATCGATGTCCAGATTGTTTGGTATGTTTGCCTGCAAACACAAGAGTGTTACCAGTGATGGGTAGTACATACCATACCTTTGCACTCGAACTCTTTGGAACATCTTGCTGTGTATCAAATGAGGTACATCAAACAATCTTCCAGTCATGAGGCACCAAATTAAGCAAGCTCGAGGTTTGTTAATCTCTGTCAAATTCTTCGATGGCAGCAAACGACTGTTGATGAAGTACAGCCAACACTTAGCTACAAACTTAAGGGCATTAGCATGAAACTTGCTTCCGTACTTGAACCACTGAATTCTAGCTTCCGGTCGACAGATGACATCAGTGAAGGTTTCCCATGGAGTGGTTTTTCTATTGTTAGCTGGGTATTCATCTATGGTCCTTTCATCCCATGGTGGCAGCCTGTATAGTGCCCTTATTGTCTCCACTGATGCATTAACCAATCTTCTCCGCATAGTAACATTGAATTCATTATGCTCCGGGAGATTAGCATAGAATTACCGCACAAGCATGACGTTTGCAATGATTGGTTCATCAAAGAATATGTCAAGTCCACGCCTCCTCAATTCTGTTGGAATGTTGGGGCAATAGTTTGATAGTGCTAGAGCATCCATTGCTTGTTCCGGTATGATACTTTTTGCTTCTTTCTTATGAAATCTATCCTCTGCTTTCGCAGATACAAATTTCTGGCTGTTAAAGGTTGGAGTATCAACCGATCGGCGTGGCCTTGTCCTAACGTCTGTTGTAGCTGGGCGTCTCGATGAAGAAGCTTCTGATTGACGCTTACGAGGAGCCATTTAACTGCCAAAAATTGAAGGTTAACAATGTTCACTCAGGTGATCAATCCGGACTACTTAGACTTCATCCATAAATTGACCACAATATTACCTTCATAGAGACATTTTATCAAACATGTTGTGAGCATGTTTGATATAATGCCTTAAACAACATTCTAAAAGGATGTTTTTCATCCACAACAACCAAACAACATTCTAACATTACAAACTATATTACACTAGAATTTTCAGCCCAAAATAAGAACAAAATATACTACAATATGCATATAAACATGACCTATAACACATTCATTCATATAAACAATATAATAAAGAAAAAAACTCTACATAATGATTCTAATTACTTGATTAATTATAACAATAAGTTGCATAGACAAACTTAATCTATAAACTATGAAGTTAACTATTTCTTTTTCAAAAGAAAAAAAACAAAAAAAAAACAAAATTAATTCAACAAAATAAAAAAATTCAAAATTAAACACACCAAAGTAAAGAAAAAGAGAAGAAAACATACCTTAATAGAGAGTGTATTGAGAAATTTGGATGATTGAGGAGTTGGAGGAGTTGATTTTGGAAGAAGAAGAGAAAAGAGGTGTTAGGGTTAGAGTAATGGGTGAGGGAATTGGGGAATATATGAATTTAGGGCTTTGGGGTATGTAATATTCTTAAAACCCTCTAAAAACGTGGACAATTCACCGGACTAGCGCGGGCATTAGAGCGGCCGCGCTAGTCTAGCGCGAGTTAGACCAGTGAGATTCCCATTAGCGCGGGCACTAGCGCGGCCGCGCTAATGGGCGTAAAAAATATTATTATTATTATTTTTTTTATATACAAAATAAAGTCATACCTTGGCATATCTTATTGTTGTCGTACAATCTTCAACACACAATTTACACCCAAACAAAATAAAAACGAAGAAAATAACACACTAAAAAAAAATTAACACACAATTATTGTTATTATTGGGTTGCCTCCCAATGAGCGCCTGATTTACTATTGCGGCACGACTCCACAATTCATCAAACATCATTGAGTTCAACCGAGGTCTTGTGACGATTAACATCACCACCCCAATAATGTTTCACTCTTTGTCCATTCACCAGAAAAGTGTCGTTTGAGTTTTGGTCTCTCAATTCTATTGCTCCGTAGGGACTTACACTTACCACCACAAAAGGTCCTGACCAACGGGATTTTAGCTTTCCCGGAAAGAGTTTCAACCTAGAATTGAATAACAGAACTTATTGCCCTGGCTCAAACTCACGATGTTGGATATGCTTATCATGCCATCTCTTGGTCCTTTCTTTATACAACTTGGCATTTTCATAAGCATTCAATCTAAACTCATCAAGTTCATTGAGTTGTAGTAGCCTTTTTTCACCAGCTAAATCCATATCCACATTTAACTTTTTGATTGCCCAATAAGCTTTGTGTTCAAGTTCAACAGGCAAATGACATGCCTTTCCATAAACTAACCTGTATGGAGAAGTACCTATTGGAGTCTTGTATGCGGTTCGGTAAGCCCACAAAGCATCTTCTAATTTAACAGACCAATCCTTCCTGTTTGCATTAACTGTTTTCTCCAAAATCTGTTTTATCTCTCGATTAGATACTCCAACTTGACCACTCGTTTGAGGGTGGTATGCAATAGCAACTTTGTGTTTTATCCCATATTTTGATAAAACATTTTTAAACAGTTTGTTGCAAAAATGTGTTCCTCCATCACTTATCAACACCCTTGGAGTTCCAAAGCGTGTGAAAATGTGTTTCTTAACAAAACTTACCACAACTTTTGCATCATTCGTAGGAAGAGCAATGGCTTCAACCCACTTAGACACATAGTCTACTGCAACCAGAATGTATCTATGACCATTAGAACCTAGAAATGGTCCCATGAAGTCAATTCCCCATACATCAAACAATTCCACCACCAAAATATTCTGCAAAGGCATCTCATTTCTCTTTGTGATTGTACCTGTTCTTTGACACCTGTCACAAGTTTTAACAAACGCATGAGCATCATTATATAAGGATGGCCAGTAAAAACCTGATTGGAGAACCTTTTGTGCTGTTCTATCTCCACCATGATGACCTCCATATGAAGAAGAATGACAGTCATGCAAGATGGCATTCATTTCTTCTTCGGGTACACACCTTCTTACCAATTGGTCAGCACATTGTTTGTAGAGAAAGGGCTCGTCCCACATATATGATTTCACATCATGGAAGAATTTTCTCTTTTATCCGCTGTGATTTCTGATAGTATCACTCCACTTGCAATATAATTTACAAAGTCAGCATACCATGGAGTTTCATTAGATATGATGGCCAACATATGTTCATCTAGGAACGTTTCTTTTATTGAGTCTCCTTCAATCACATGACTTCTGTTTTCCAATCTGGACAAATGATCAGCCACTTGATTCTCAGTACCTTTTCTATCACGTATCTCAAGGTCAAATTCCTGCAAAAGAAGAACCCATTGGATTAGTCTTGGCTTTGCATCTTTCTTTGCAAATAGATACTAGATAGCCGAGTGGTGAGTATAGACTATGACTTTAGTTCCTACTAGGTAGGATCTAAACTTGTCAAATGCCCATACTACTGCAAGTAATTCTTTCTCTGTGACAGTGTAATTCATTTGAGTGGGATTTAGAGTTCTGCTCGCATAATGAATGGAGTAAAACATTTTCTCCTTCCTATGTCCCAACACAGCACCAATGGCTATATCACTTGCATCACACATTAATTCGAAAGGCAATTCCCAATCTAGAGCAACAATGATTTGTGCAGAGACCAATTTTCTTTTAAGCTCTTCAAATGCCTTCAGACAAGCATCATCAAACTTGAATGGTGTATCTTTCTCAAGGAGCCTGCAAAGAGGAGAGGAAATTTTTGAAAAATCTTTAATGAATCTTCGATAAAATCCAACATGGCCTAGAAAACTGCGTATGCCCTTAACAGATATGGGTGGGGGCAATTTTTCAATTGCTTCCACTTTTGCCTTGTCTACTTGCAATCCGTTCTTGGACACTTTGTGCCCTAGGACAATACCTTCTCTTACCATGAAATGGCATTTTTCCCAGTTCAGGACCAAGTTTGTCTCTTCACATCTAGCTAGCACTTTATCGAGATTAGTTAAACATTTATCAAAAGAGCATCCGAAAACAGAGAAATCATCCATAAATACTTCTACAAATCTCTCGACCATATCAGTGAAAATGGCCATCATGCACCTTTGAAATGTTGCAGGTGCATTGCAAAGACCAAAGGGCATTCTTTTGAACGCATACGTGCCATAAGGACACGTAAAAGTGGTCTTCTCTTGGTCCTCTAGGGCTATAGTTATTTGATTATACCCAGAGTAACCATCCAGGAAGCAGTAATACTCTTGGCCGGCCAATCGATCAAGCATTTGATCCATGAAAGGGAGAGGAAAGTGGTCCTTCCTGGTGGTATTATTCAATTTTCTGTAATCAATACAAATTCTCCACCCTGTGACAGTTCTTGTTGGTATTAAATCGTTATTATCATTAACTATCACAGTTATACCCCCCTTTTTAGGAACATACTGAACTGGACTCACCCACTTACTGTCAGAGATAGGAAATACAATACCTGCATCAAGCCATTTGATCACCTCTTTCCTTACCGCTTCTTTCATGTTAGGATTGAGGCGACGTTGGTGTTCTATACTTGGTTTGTATCCTTCCTCCATTAGGATTTTATGCATGCAAAATGCAAGACTAATACCTTTAATGTCTGACATTGTCCACCCAATGGCTCTCTTGTGCTCTCTCAATACTCTTAGCAATTTTTCCTCCTGCAATTCAGATAAATCAGAAGAAATGATAACAGGCAATGTATCACAACTACCCAAATAAGCATAATGCAAGTGAGATGGTAGTGGTTTAAGCTCCAATTTCGGGGCTTCCTCAATTGATGGATTTGGAGGAGGTCCATGTGGCATGTTCAACGGTTCAAAAGGATATGTTCCTTGCAAGTATGCACAAGATGTATCAAGGATGTACATCATCTCTTCAACCTCTTCATCCGTTGCCAAATTATCAAATATTGTAAGTGCTTTCTCTAATGAGTCATTGAGATACACACTTGAATCACAATTTTGTTCATTATTCTCAATCACGGATATCATAGAAAGTTCCTCATATTAACAAGGAAGTTGAATTGCTTTGTATACGTTAAACACCGCTTCCTCATCATCAACCCTTAGAATCATCTTCCCTTCTTTCACTTTAATGATCGCATCACCAGTAGCTAGCAAAGGTCGCCCTAGAATGATTGGCACCAATTCATCTTCTTCATAATCAAGAATAATGAAATCCGCAGGAAAGATGAATTTTCCAATCTGCAACAATACATCTTCTAGCACCCCTTCAGGGTGTGCTATGGACATGTCTGCTAACTGCAACATCACAGTGGTTGGTATAGGAGCTTGTCACGACCCCAAATCCGGTCGTGATGGCGCCCAACACATTGCTAAGCCAGCCTGACCAATCAATATCAACCACGGAGCTAGAAGCTCACTTTAGCCCATTTAGGCATATTAATTCACGAAATAATAGCGAAATATATAACGAAAACGGGGAACCAAGTCCCATAATACATCAACTCCCATAGACCAAGGGTCAAGAGTCATGAGCCTCTACTGAACATGAGTGTATAAAGGTTTACAAGATACCAAGTGCGGAAAGAAATGTCAATACAAAATCAAAAGACAGTAGGAAGGAATGTCGGGTCCTGCGGACTCTGCAGCTACCTCGAATATCCACAAACGTCGCCTCGCACAGCTACTGGATCACTGCTGAGAGGTACCTGGATCTGCACACAAGGTGCAGGGAGTAAAATGAGTACTGCCGGACTCAGTGGTAATAAACAAGGGTAAGACAGCGCAGATAAGAAATCCGCAATAAAGCACTATGTAAGCCTATAATCAGCTACCCTGTCATAGAATCAATCTTCACTGTACCTGTTCCAACAAATACCAATAAATAGCATAACAGCTAGCAGATGTAGCTAAATGCAATGCAATGCATGATATGACCGCTACGGCGTGTAGCCCGACTCCAATTTTGGGTACCGTGCTCACTGTGGGGGTTCAGACTCCGGAGGGGCTCCTACAGCCCAAGCACATCTCATAGAGATATTCCTGCGGCGTGCCGTCCGATCCAACATATATCCTACTGCGGCGTGCAGCCCGATCCACTACTAGTCAGCTAATAGGCAGATACAGCCTCGCAGGCTCAAAAATAGTTTTTGAAAACTCTTTTATCATTTTTCAGTTGGAAAAACAGTAATGTCAAGTTCCAGAGATTGGAATTGGCATAATAACAAAATAGCTGCGGACTAGTAGTAAACTAGCATGTCTATATGATAAGACAATGATAACGAAGGGGGGTTTGTTATCTACTCAAAATCTTTTATACTATCTACTCTATATAACGCAAACATATACTTTTAAATCACAAAACATTAAACTAAAAAAAAATCAAAGCGTCACTCCAAAACAATACTAATAGCAACAATACTAGTGTTCTAACAAGCTAAGCAATACTAACATTTCAACAATATAAAACTAGCTAAAATAATCCGCAATACCAAACAAGATAAAAAACAAACATGAAAATGTTGCAAAAGGGGCTCCTCCACCCCACACTTAAAATTGAAGACATGTCCCCATGTCTTCCTTTAAAAGTTTAAGCCAAAAAAATACTTCCCCGAAGCTTTACTCTTGGTCAGAGACTGAGTTGGCATCAACATTGCAAGCTCTACCCAAAGCTCGAAGCCATCCCATTATCTTCTTTTCGGACTTCTTTTGTTGATTTTGCATTTGCCCAACACTTCCTGCCAAATCATTTACTGAAGTCTTTATTTGTGCAATTTCAAGCTCCATGCAGTCTAACCGTTGTCCTCTAGTGGCCCTAGATGGGCCAGAACCATCCGAAACATGTGGTTCAACACGCTGGGCTTCATCCCCCATTTCAACATCAGTTGCTGCAGCTTGTTCAGTGTCCTCATCATCATCATCTCTTTCTTCAGAACCATCACTATCCACATCTGCTTGAAGGTCCTCTCTACCTGTAGTGACCCTTTCTGCTGTGAATGGATTCATCTGTCTCAACCGGCCATCGATGTCCAGATTGTTTGGTATGTTTGCCTGCAAACACAAGAGTGTTACCAGTGATGGGTAGTACATACCATACCTTTGCACTCGAACTCTTTGGAACATCTTGCTGTGTATCAAATGAGGTACATCAAACAATCTTCCAGTCATGAGGCACCAAATTAAGCAAGCTCGAGGTTTGTTAATCTCTGTCAAATTCTTCGATGGCAGCAAACGACTGTTGATGAAGTACAGCCAACACTTAGCTACAAACTTAAGGGCATTAGCATGAAACTTGCTTCCGTACTTGAACCACTGAATTCTAGCTTCCGGTCGACAGATGACATCAGTGAAGGTTTCCCATGGAGTGGTTTTTCTATTGTTAGCTGGGTATTCATCTATGGTCCTTTCATCCCATGGTGGCAGCCTGTATAGTGCCCTTATTGTCTCCACTGATGCATTAACCAACCTTCTCCGCATAGTAACATTGAATTCATTATGCTCCGGGAGATTAGCATAGAATTACCGCACAAACATGACGTTTGCAATGATTGGTTCATCAAAGAATATGTCAAGTCCACGCCTCCTCAATTCTGTTGGAATGTTGGGGCAATAGTTTGATAGTGCTAGAGCATCCATTGCTTGTTCCGGTATGATACTTTTTGCTTCTTTCTTATGAAATCTATCCTCTGCTTTCGCAGATACAAATTTCTGGCTGTTAAAGGTTGGAGTATCAACCGATCGGCGTGGCCTTGTCCTAACGTCTGTTGTAGCTGGGCGTCTCGATGAAGAAGCTTCTGATTGACGCTTACGAGGAGCCATTTAACCTGCCAAAAATTGAAGGTTAACAATGTTCACTCAGGTGATCAATCCGGACTACTTAGACTTCATCCATAAATTGACCACAATATTACCTTCATAGAGACATTTTATCAAACATGTTGTGAGCATGTTTGATATAATGCCTTAAACAACATTCTAAAAGGATGTTTTTCATCCACAACAACCAAACAACATTCTAACATTACAAACTATATTACACTAGAATTTTCAGCCCAAAATAAGAACAAAATATACTACAATATGCATATAAACATGACCTATAACACATTCATTCATATAAACAATATAATAAAGAAAAAAACTCTACATAATGATTCTAATTACTTGATTAATTATAACAATAAGTTGCATAGACAAACTTAATCTATAAACTATGAAGTTAACTATTTCTTTTTCAAAAGAAAAAAAACAAAAAAAAAACAAAATTAATTCAACAAAATAAAAAAATTCAAAATTAAACACACCAAAGTAAAGAAAAAGAGAAGAAAACATACCTTAATAGAGAGTGTATTGAGAAATTTGGATGATTGAGGAGTTGGAGGAGTTGATTTTGGAAGAAGAAGAGAAAAAAGGTGTTAGGGTTAGAGTAATGGGTGAGGGAATTGGGGAATATATGAATTTAGGGCTTTGGGGTATGTAATATTCTTAAAACCCTCTAAAAACGTGGACAATTCACCGGACTAGCGCGGGCATTAGAGCGGCCGCGCTAGTCTAGCGCGAGTTAGACCAGTGAGATTCCCATTAGCGCGGGCACTAGCGCGGCCGCGCTAATGGGCGTAAAAAATATTATTATTATTATTTTTTTTATATACAAAATAAAGTCATACCTTGGCATATCTTATTGTTGTCCTACAATCTTCAACACACAATTTACACCCAAACAAAATAAAAACGAAGAAAATAACACACTAAAAAAAAATTAACACACAATTATTGTTATTATTGGGTTGCCTCCCAATGAGCGCCTGATTTACTATTGCGGCACGACTCCACAATTCATCAAACATCATTGAGTTCAACCGAGGTCTTGTGACGATTAACATCACCACCCCAATAATGTTTCACTCTTTGTCCATTCACCAGAAAAGTGTCGTTTGAGTTTTGGTCTCTCAATTCTATTGCTCCGTAGGGACTTACACTTACCACCACAAAAGGTCCTGACCAACGGGATTTTAGCTTTCCCGGAAAGAGTTTCAACCTAGAATTGAATAACAGAACTTATTGCCCTGGCTCAAACTCACGATGTTGGATATGCTTATCATGCCATCTCTTGGTCCTTTCTTTATACAACTTGGCATTTTCATAAGCATTCAATCTAAACTCATCAAGTTCATTGAGTTGTAGTAGCCTTTTTTCACCAGCTAAATCCATATCCACATTTAACTTTTTGATTGCCCAATAAGCTTTGTGTTCAAGTTCAACAGGCAAATGACATGCCTTTCCATAAACTAACCTGTATGGAGAAGTACCTATTGGAGTTTTGTATGCAGTTCGGTAAGCCCACAAAGCATCTTCTAATTTAGCAGACCAATCCTTCCTGTTTGCATTAACTGTTTTCTCCAAAATCTGTTTTATCTCTCAATTAGATACTTCAACTTGACCACTCGTTTGAGGGTGGTATGCAGTAGCAACTTTGTGTTTTATCCCATATTTTGATAAAACATTTTTAAACAGTTTGTTGCAAAAATGTGTTCCTCCATCACTTATCAACACCCTTGGAGTTCCAAAGCGTGTGAAAATGTGTTTCTTAACAAAACTTACCACAACTTTTGCATCATTCGTAGGAAGAGCAATGGCTTCAACCCACTTAGACACATAGTCTACCGCAACCAGAATGTATCTATGACCATTAGAACCTGGAAATGGTCCCATGAAGTCAATTCCCCATACATGAAACAATTCCACCACCAAAATATTCTGCAAAGGCATCTCATTTCTCTTTGTGATTGTACCTGTTCTTTGACACCTGTCACAAGTTTTAACAAACGCATGAGCATCATTATATAAGGATGGCCAGTAAAAACCTGATTGGAGAACCTTTTGTGTTGTTCTATCTCCACCATGATGACCTCCATATGAAGAAGAATGACAGTCATGCAAGATGGCATTCATTTCTTTTTCAGGTACACACCTTCTTACCAATTGGTCAGCACATTGTTTGTAGAGAAAGGGCTCGTCCCACATATATGATTTCACATCATGGAAGAATTTTCTCTTTTATCCGCTGTGATTTCTGATAGCATCACTCCACTTGCAATATAATTTACAAAGTCAGCATACCATGGAGTTTCATTAGATGTGATGGCCAACATATGTTCATCTAGGAACGTTTCTTTTATTGAGTCTCCTTCAATCACATGACTTCTGTTTTCCAATCTGGACAAATGATCAGCCACTTGATTCTCAGTACCTTTTCTATCACGTATCTCAAGGTCAAATTCCTGCAAAAGAAGAACCCATTGGATTAGTCTTGGCTTTGCATCTTTCTTTGCAAATAGATACTAGATAGCCGAGTGGTGAGTATAGACTATGACTTTAGTTCCTACTAGGTAGGATCTAAACTTGTCAAATGCCCATACTACTGCAAGTAATTCTTTCTCTGTGACAGTGTAATTCATTTGAGTGGGATTTAGAGTTCTGCTCGCATAATGAATGGAGTAAAACATTTTCTCCTTCCTATGTCCCAACACAGCACCAATGGCTATATCACTTGCATCACACATTAATTCGAAAGGCAATTCCCAATCTAGAGCAACAATGATTTGTGCAGAGACCAATTTTCTTTTAAGCTCTTCAAATGCCTTCAGACAAGCATCATCAAACTTGAATGGTGTATCTTTCTCAAGGAGCCTGCAAAGAGGAGAGGAAATTTTTGAAAAATCTTTAATGAATCTTCGATAAAATCCAACATGGCCTAGAAAACTGCGTATGCCCTTAACAGATATGGGTGGGGGCAATTTTTCAATTGCTTCCACTTTTGCCTTGTCTACTTGCAATCCGTTCTTGGACACTTTGTGCCCTAGGACAATACCTTCTCTTACCATGAAATGGCATTTTTCCCAGTTCAGGACCAAGTTGGTCTCTTCACATCTGGCTAGCACTTTATCGAGATTAGTTAAACATTTATCAAAAGAGCATCCGAAAACAGAGAAATCATCCATAAATACTTCTACAAATCTCTCGACCATATCAGTGAAAATGGCCATCATACACCTTTGAAATGTCGCAGGTGCATTGCAAAGACCAAAGGGCATTCTTTTGAACGCATACGTGCCATAAGGACACGTAAAAGTGGTCTTCTCTTGGTCCTCTGGGGCTATAGTTATTTGATTATACCCAGAGTAACCATCCAGGAAGCAGTAATACTCCTGGCCGGCCAATCGATCAAGCATTTGATCCATGAAAGGAGAGGAAAGTGGTCCTTCCTGGTGGCATTATTCAGTTTTCTGTAATCAATACAAATTCTCCACCCTGTGACAGTTCTTGTTGGTATTAAATCATTATTATCATTAACTATCACAGTTATACCCCCTTCTTAGGAACACACTGAACTGGACTCACCCACTTACTGTCAGAGATAGGAAATACAATACCTGCATCAAGCCATTTGATCACCTCTTTCCTTACCGCTTCTTTCATGTTAGGATTGAGGCGACGTTGGTGTTCTATACTTGGTTTGTATCCTTCCTCCATTAGGATTTTATGCATGCAAAATGCAGGACTAATACCTTTAATGTCTGACATTGTCCACCCAATGGCTCTCTTGTGCTCTCTCAATACTCTTAGCAATTTTTCCTCCTGCAATTCAGATAAATCAGAAGAAATGATAACAGGCAATGTATCACAACTACCCAAATAAGCATAATGCAAGTGAGATGGTAGTGGTTTAAGCTCCAATTTCGGGGCTTCCTCAATTGATGGATTTGGAGGAGGTCCATGTGGCATGTTCAACGGTTCAAAAGGATATGTTCCTTGCAAGTATGCACAAGATGTATCAAGGATGTACATCATCTCTTCAACCTCTTCATCCGTTGCCAAATTATCAAATATTGTAAGTGCTTTCTCTAATGAGTCATTGAGATACACACTTGAATCACAATTTTGTTCATCATTCTCAATCACGGATATCATAGAAAGTTCCTCATATTAACAAGGAAGTTGAATTGCTTTGTATACGTTAAACACCGCTTCCTCATCATCAACCCTTAGAATCATCTTCCCTTCTTTCACTTTAATGATCGCATCACCAGTAGCTAGCAAAGGTCGCCCTAGAATGATTGGCACCAATTCATCTGCTTCATAATCAAGAATAATGAAATCCGCAGGAAAGATGAATTTCCCAATCTGCAACAATACATCTTCTAGCACCCCTTCAGGGTGTGCTATGGACATGTCTGCTAACTGCAACATCACAGTGGTTGGTATAGGAGCTTGTCACGACCCCAAATCCGGTCGTGATGGCGCCCAGCACATTGCTAAGCCAGCCTGACCAATCAATATCAACAACGGAGCTAGAAGCTCTCTTTAACCCATTTAAGCATATTAATTCACGAAATAACAGCGAAATATATAACGAAAACGGGGAACCAAGTCCCATAATACATCAACTCCCATAGACCAAGGGTCAAGAGTCATGAGCCTCTACTGAACATGAGTGTATAAAGGTTTACAAGATACCAAGTGCGGAAAGAAATGTCAATACAAAATCAAAAGACAGTAGGAAGGAATATCGGGTCCTGCGGACTCTGCAGCTACCTCGAATATCCACAAACGTCGCCTCGCACAGCTACTGGATCACTGCCGAGAGGTACCTGGATCTGCACACAAGGTGCAGGGAGTAAAATGAGTACTTCCAGACTCAGTGGTAATAAACAAGGGTAAGACAGCGCAGATAAGAAATCCGCAATAAAGCACTATGTAAGGCTATAATCAGCTACCCTATCACAGAATCAATATTCATTGTACCTGTACCAACAAATACCAATAAATAGCATAACAGCTAGCAGATGTAGCTAAATGCAATGCAATGCATGATATGACCGCTACGGCGCGTAGCCCGACTCCAATTTTGGGTACCCGTGCTCACTGTGGGGGTTCGGACTCCGGAGGGGCTCCTACAGCCCAAGCACATCTCATAGAGATATTCCTGCGGCGTGCAGTCCGATCCAACATATATCTCGCTGCGGCGTGCAGCCCGATCCACTACTAGTCAGCTAATATGCAGATACAGCCTCGCAGGCTCAAAAATAGTTTTTGAAAACTCTTTTATCATTTTTCAGTTGGAAAACAGTAATGTCAAGTTCCAGAGATTGGAATTGGCATAATAACAAAATAGTTGCGGACTAGTAGTAAACTAGCATGTCTATATGATAAGACAATGATAACGATCCTCGCGGGATCCAATAACTGGCTCACGGCCCACATGTATACTCAACCGCCCAAGAAGGGGGTTCCTCGGCTCAAGAGTGGCCATTATCACAATATATATATATGCAACCATCCGAGAAGGAGGTTCGACGGCTCTAGAATAGCCAATAATACAATATCAACATGTTGGACTAATATATAGTCTCCAGTTCATGATCGACCCCGCACTCTCAAGAGTGTGCGTGTCTCGCCGCCATACAGCGTCACAAAGTGGTATACCGGGGTTTCGAACCCGCCTGGTCATCACCCACATCTATTACTCACCTCAATATAGCGCGACGACTATTCCGCAATGCCCTTGCCACGAGAATCAAGCTCCGCACGCGTAGAATCTGATTCAATACAGTAGAAACACAACGAATTAGGCCAATGGGACGACACCCAATCAATACAACTCAATTTACATCAAAATTCCCAAAGTTGTCAAAACCCGACTTTCAGCACGCTTATCGAAAAATCACGAAAGTCACATATTCGGAACCCTCATCTCAATACGAGTCTAAGCATATCAATTTTACCAAATTCGGACTCCATTTGCCCATTCAAAACCTTGATTTTCTAAAGTTCAAGCCTAGGGTTAAATCCTCCATAAATTACTCCAAATTCCTCCATTTTTATGATATAATTGCATAATAATATCAATACTAATCATGATATGAGTTCATAGTTGATTACCTGATGATTTCCCTTGATTTTCTCCTCAAAATCGCCCAAAATCGCCCTTAAGCCGAGACCCCCAAATGTTAAAATGTTTCTGAAATTTTTCTAACTTCTGATACACTTAACTCACAGCGATTTTCGCTTCTGCGGATAAAATTCCGCTCCTACGCACCCGCATCCGCGACCAAAGGGTCGCTTCAGCGGTTCCAGGCCTAGCCGGCCAATTCCGCTTCTGCGATATACGGACCGCCTCTGCGCGTCCGCTTCTGCGGAGATTTTCTCGCTCCTGCGGGTTTTCCCGCTTCTGCGACTAGGCGTCCGCCTCTGCGGACTCGCCTAAGCGGCTACCCTTCCGCTTCTGCGATCCTTCACCCCATGAGGCCTAGTAAACCTAGGCTCTGATACCAACTTGTCACGACCCCAAATCCGGTCGTGATGGCGCCCAGCACATTGCAAAGCCAGCCTGACCAATCAATATCAACAACGGAGCTAGAAGCTCTCTTTAACCCATTTAAGCATATTAATTCACGAAATAACAGCGAAATATATAACGAAAACGGGGAACCAAGTCCCATAATACATCAACTCCCATAGACCAAGGGTCAAGAGTCATGAGCCTCACCGAACATGAGTGTATAAAGGTTTACAAGATACCAAGTGCGGAAAGAAATGTCAATACAAAATCAAAAGACAATAGGAAGGAATATCGGGTCCTGCGGACTCTGCGCTACCTCGAATATCCACAAACGTCGCCTCGCACAGCCACTGGATCACCGCCGGAGAGGTACCTGGACTGCACACAAGGTGCGAGGAGTAAAATGAGTACCGCCGGACCAAGTGGTAATAAACAAGGGTAAGACAGACAGAGATAAGAAATCCGCAATAAAGCACTATGTAAGGCTATAATCGGCTACCCTGTCATAGAATCAATCTTCACTGTACCTGTTCCAACAAGTACCAGCAAAACAGTATAACAGCTAGCGTATGTAGCTAAATGCAATGCAATGCATGATATGACCGCTACGGCGTGTAGCCCGACTCCAATTTTGGGTACCCGTGCTCACCGTGGGGGTTCAGACTCCGAGGGGCTCCTACAGCCCAAGCACATCTCATAGAGATATTCCTGCGGCGTGCAGTCCGATCCAACATATATCCCGCTGCGGCGTGCAGCCCGATCCACTACTAGTCAGCTAATATGCAGATACAGCCTCGCAAGCTCAAAAATAGTTTTTGAAAACTCTTTTATCATTTTTCAGTTGGAAAACAGTAATATCAAGTTCCAGAGAATGGAATTAGCATAATAACAGATAAGCTGCGGACTAGTAGTAAACTAGCATGTCTATATGATAAGACAATGATAACGGTCCTCGCGGGATCCAATAACTGGCTCACGGCCCACATGTATACTCAACCGCCCAAGAAGGGGGTTCCTCGGCTCAAGAGTGGCCATTATCATAATATATATATATATATGCAACCATCCGAGAAGGAGGTTCGACGGCTCTAGAATAGCCAATAATACAGTATCAACAGATTGGACTAATATATAGTCTCCAGTTCATGATCGACCCCGCACTCTCAAGAGTGTGCGTGTCTCGCCGCTATACAGCGTCACAAAGTGGTATACCGGGGTTTCGAACCCGCCGGTCATCACCCACATCTATTACTCACCTCAATATAGCGCGACGACTATTCCGCAATGCCCTTGCCACGAGAATCAAGCTCCGCACGCGTAGAATCTACAATACAGTAGAAACACAACGAATTAGGCCAATGGGACGACACCCAATCAATACAACTCAATTTACATCAAAATTTCCAAAGTTGTCAAAACCCGACTTTCGGTACGCTTATCGAAAAATCACGAAAGTCACATATTCGGAACCCTCATCTCAATACGAGTCTAAGCATATCAATTTTACCAAATTCGGACTCCATTTGCCCATTCAAAACCTTGATTTTCTAAAGTTCAAGCCTAGGGTTAAATCCTCCATAAATTACTCGAAATTCCTCCATTTTTATGATATAATTGCATAATAATATCAATACTAATCATGATATGAGTTCATAGTTGATTACCTGATGATTTCCCTTGATTTTCTCCTCAAAATCGCCCAAAATCGCCCTTAAGCCGAGACCCCCAAATGTTAAAATGTTTCTGAAATTTTCTAACTTCTGATACACTTAACTCACAGCGATTTTCGCTTCTGCGGATAAAATTCCACTCCTACGCACCCGCATCCGCGACCAAAGGGTCGCTTCAGCGGTTCCAGGCCTAGCCGGCCAATTCCGCTTCTGCGATATACGGACCGCCTCTGCGCGTCCGCTTCTGCGGAGATTTTCTCGCTCCTGCGGGTTTTCCCGCTTCTGCGACTAGGCGTCCGCCTCTGCGGACTCGCCTAAGCGGCTACCCTTCCGCTTCTGCGATCCTTCACCCCATGGCCCTTGGCCGCTTCTGCGGCTCACCTTCCGCTCCAGCGGTGCCGCACCTGCGGGCTCAGCCCCGCTTCCGCGATCACAAGCGCTTCTGCGCTCCAATATCCGTTTCTGCGGACTCGCTCCTGTGACCATAATTCCGCAGGAGCGAAAATGACAGAACCAGAACTCTTCAACCTGCAATTTCCATGATTTCCTTCCGTTTAACCATCCGAAAACACCCCGAGGCCCCCGGGACCTCATCCAAACACTCCAACACATCTTAATACCTTATTCGAACTTGTTCCAATCCTCAAAACACGTCTAACAACATCAAAACCCATAATTCGCATCGCATTCAAGCCTAAATTCCTTAAAACATTCCGAATTACACATTCGATCAAAAACCCGACCAAACGACGTCCGAATGACCTGAAATTTTGCAGGCACATCCAAAATCACCTAACGAAGCTATTGCCACTGTCGGAATTCCATTCCGACCCCCGGATCAAAATCTCACCTACCGTTCGGATTTCGCCAAAATTCAACCTTAGCCAATTCAAGCCTATTTCTACACCGGGCCTCCAAATTCAATTCCGATCGCTCCCATAAGTCACAAATCACCTTCCGGAACTAACCGAATCATCAGAATCCGATTCCGAGCCCTCTAACCAAATAGTCAACTCCGGGTTGACTTTCCTTATTCAAGTCCCCTTCACAAAGGCTATATGCCTCATTTTCAATCCAATTCACTCCTAACTCACCCGATAGGCTTTAACACTGATATAAAATCATAAAACATGTATTTACAACATAACGGGGTGATAATTCTCGTGACGACGGGCCGAGTCGTCACATTCTCCCCCTCTTAAGCAAACGCTCGTCCTCGAGCGGGTTAAGAAACATACCGGGAGTATCAAACAAGTGTGGATATCTACTTCGCATCTCCTGCTCTGTCTCCCAAGTTGCTTCCTCCACGGGACAACCTCTCCACTGCACTTTTACTGAAGCTATGTCCTTAGATCTCGGCTTACGAACCTGTCGACCCAAAATGGCTACTGGTTCCACATCATAAGTCAAATCCTCATCTAGCTGTATCGTGCTGAAGTCCAACACATGAGACGGGTCTCCGACATACTTCCGGAGCATAGATACATGGAACACCGGGTGAACCCCCGACAAATTGGGTGGCAAAGAAAGCATATAAGCCACCTCCCCAACTTTCCTAAGCACCTCAAAAGGTCCAATAAACCTTGGGCTCAACTTCCCTTTCTTTCCAAACCTCATAACACCCTTCATAGGCGAAACTTTCAGCAACACCTTCTCACCTACTGAATAAGACACATCTCGGACCTTCCGGTCTGCATAACTCTTCTGACGCGACTGAGCTGTGCGAAGTCTCCCCTGAATCACCTTCACCTTATCTAAGGCATCTTGGACTAACTCTGTCCCTAACAACCTAGCCTCGCCGGGCTCGAACCAACCAACTGGAGACCTACACCGCCTCCCATATAAAGCTTCATACGGTGCCATCTGAATGCTGGACCGATAGCTATTATTGTAAGCAAACTCCGCCAAAGGCAAATAATCAGCCCATGAACCACCAAAATCAATGACACAAGCACGCAACATGTCCTCCAATATCCGAATAGTACGCTCAGACTGCCCATCCGTCTGTGGATGAAATGCTGTGCTCAGCTCTACCTGTGAACCCAACTCTCGCTGAAATGTCCTCCAGAATTGAGATGTGAACTGGGTACCTCTGTCCGATATAATGGAAATAGGAACTCCATGCAATCTCACTATCTCACGGATGAATATCTCTGCCAACCGCTCTGAGGTATAGGTAGTACACACTGGGATGAAGTGAGCTGACTTGGTCAACCTATCCACCACCACCCAAACTGAATCAAACTTCCTCGCTGTCCGAGGGAGTCCACTAACAAAGTCCATAGTTATTCTTTCCCACTTTCACTCCGGAATATCAATACGCTGGAATACACCACCAGGTCTCTGATGCTCATACTTGACCTGCTGACAGTTTAGACACCGAGCCACATGGCTCACAATATCTTTCTTTATCTTTCTCCACCAGTAATGCTGCTTCAAATCCTGATACATCTTCGCGGCTCCTGGATGGATAGAATAACCCGAACTGTGAGCCTCCTCCAATATCAATTCACGAAGGCCATCAACATTGGGCACACATATCCGGCCCCGCATCCTCAATACGCCGTCACTATCAATGGTGACATCTCTAGCATCATCATGCTGAACTCTGTCCCTAAGGACAGCCAAATGTGGATCATCATACCGGCGCTCACGAATACGATCATATAGAGATGACCGAGATACAACACAAGCCAATACCCGGCTGGGCTCCGAAATATCTAACCTCACTAGCCGATTGGCTAGCACCCGAACATCATAAGCAAATGGCCTCTCCTCAGCTGGAATATATGCCAAGCTCCCCATACTGACCGCCTTCCGGCTCAAAGCATCGGCCACCACATTGGCCTTCCCGGATGATATAATATAGTAATGTCATAATCCTTCAGCAACTCAAGCCATCTCCTGCTGTCTCAAATTAAGGTCTTTCTGTTTGAACAAGTGCTGGAGACTACGATGGTCGGTATACACCTCACAAGACACGCCGTACAAATAGTGCCTCCAAATCTTCAATGCATGAACAATGGCGGCTAGCTCCAAGTCATGAACAGGATAGTTCTTCTCATGCGGCTTCAACTGCCGAGAAGCATAAGCAATTACCTTTCCTTCCTGCATCAACACACAACCTATCCCCACTCTCGAGGCATCACAATAAACGGTATATGAACCTGAAGCTGATGGCAATACTAACACTGGAGCTGTGGTCAAAGCTGTCTTGAGCTTCCGAAAGCTCTCCTCGCACTCATCCGACCACACGAATGGTGCACCCTTCCGGGTCAATTTAGTCAATGAAGAAGCAATGGATGAAAATCCCTGAACAAACCGGCGATAATATCCCGCCAAACCAAGAAAACTCCTGATCTCTGTAGCTGAGGACGGTCTAGGCCAACTCTGCACCGCCTCTATCTTTTTCTGGTCAACCTGAATACCATCACGAGACACCACATGTCCCATAAATGCTACGGACTCAAGCCAAAACTCGCACTTGGAGAATTTAGCATATAGCTTCTCCTCCCTCAATCTCTGCAACACAGTACTCAAATGCTGAGCATGCTCCTCCTGACTACGGGAGTAGACTAGAATGTCATCAATGAACACAATCACAAATAAATCCAAATAAGGCCTCAACACACTGTTCATCAGATGCATAAATGCTGCTGGGGCGTTGGTCAGCCCAAACGACATCACAAGGAAACTCATAATGACCATATCGGGTCCCGAATGCAGTCTTCATAATATCCGAGTCCCTGATCTTCAGCTGATGATAGCCTGAACGAAGATCGATCTTAGAAAACACCCTCGCACCCTGTAACTGATCAAACAAATCATCTATGCGCGGTAGAGGTACTTGTTCTTCACTGTCACTTTGTTCAATTACCTATAATCAATACACATTCGCATGGAACCATCTTTCTTTTTAACAAACAATACTGGCGCACCCCACGGAGACACACTAGGGCGGATGAAACCCTTATCCAGAAGTTCTTGAAGCTGCTCTTTTAGTTCTTTCAACTCGACTGGTGCCATTCGATAAGGAGGAATGGATATGGGCTGAGTGCCCGGCACCAAGTCAATGCCAAAATCAATATCCCTGTCCGGCGGCATGCCCGACAGGTCTGAGGGGAATACATCTGGGAAGTCCCTCACAACAGGTGCAGAATCAATGCTAGGAGACTCAGCTCCCACATCTCTCACAAAAGCTAAGTACGATAAACACCCCTTTTCAACCATTTTCTGAGCCTTTAAGAACGAAATAACACGGCTAGGGACGAAATCGGTCGAACCCTGCCACTCGATCCGAGAAATACCAGGAATGGCCAACGTAACTGTCTTAGCATGACAGTCCAATATAGCATGGTACGGAGACAACCAGTCCATACCCAATATAACATCAAAGTCCACCATCCCCAACAATAACAAATCTGCCTAGGTCTCCAGACCCCCAATAGATATAACACAGGATCTATAGACATGATCCACAACAATCGTATCACCCACGGGGTGGATACATGAACAGGTAAATCAAGACTACCACGAGTCGCACCCAAATAATGTGCAAAATAAGAGGACACGTAAGAATATGTGGACCCTGGATCAAATAGAACAGAGGCATCTCCGTGACAGACAGAAATGATACCTGTAATCACAGCATCGGAGGCAACTGCATCACGCCTGTCAGGAAGTGCATAGAACCGTGCCTGGCCTCCACCAGATCTCTCCTCGCCCCTGGGGCGTCCACGAGAAGACCGACCTCCACCTCTACTAGACTGAGATGGTGCTGAAGAGGAGGGCTGATCCCTCTGCTGAGTCCTGCCCCTACGTAGTCGAGGGCAATGTCTCCTCGTGTGGCCAAACTCACCACACTCATAACATGCACCTGGTGCTGGAGAAGTAGGTGCTGCACTCTGGGCTGGGAGGGCACCAAGCGATGACTGACCCTGCTGAAACCTGTCGACCACGACCATAAGAACCTCTGCTCTGCTCTGGGCGGCCTGAATGAGAAGGTCTAGATGAGCGACCTCCGCTCTGCTGGGAATGCCCTCTAGATGGAGCACCACTGAAACTGCCAGAACCACGAGGCCTCTTGGCCTCCCGCTCCTCTCTCTCTCGGCGACGATCCGCCTCAATGGAGCATGCCATATCAGCAACCTGCTCAAACGATGATGACAGAACTCGCTCGCTGGTCATAAGAATACGGATAGAGTAGTTGAGGCCATCAATGAACCTCCCGATCCTCTCCCTCTCAGTGGGGATCATCCATGTGGCATGCCTAGCCAACTGTGTGAATCTGAGCTCATACTGGGTCACAGACATGTCGCCCTGAATCAGCCACTCGAACTGGCGACGTAGCTCCTCGCGACGAGACTGAGGTACATATTTCTCTAGAAAGAGAGTAGAGAACTGCCGCCATGTGAGAGGTGCTGCTCTTGCAGGCCTACGCCTCTCAAACTCCTCCCGCCAATCAAATGCGGGACCAGTGAACTGAAATGTAGTAAATGAAACTCCGCCGGACTCAAGAATACCAGCCGTACGCAACATCTTCTGACACTTATCCAAGAAACCCTGGGCATCCTCGCCCTCAACACCACTGAAATGGGGTGGCTGAAGTCTACCAAATCTCTCAAGACGACGCTGCTCGTCTTCGGGCATAACTTGAACCATATGCTGGAGCTGGAGCTGGTGCATCTAGAGGAATAACCGGTGCAACCACCCGAGCGGGGACCGCCTCGGCGTCCGAAGTCCCCGAACAACCGGATCGGTGTGCGAGCTGCAGGGGTCCGCCGACCACCCCCCGACCGAGATGTCGCTACGGTAGCGGTAGCTGAAACTACCCGAGCCAAACCGGAACACACCGATAATATCCGAGCAAGAGTCTCCCGAAGACCGGGAATAGCAATAGATATAGTCCGGCCTCGAATCGGGACCGCCGGAGCTTCAACCACCGGGGCCGCTCCGAATCGGTACAACAAGGCGGGTCGGCTCGGCATCGCCTCAGCCGCCCTACCTCTAACTTTAGCACGACCGCGCCCACGGCCTATAACAGGTGGCAATGGAGGTCGTCCACCTCGTCCCGATGCTCGCGTTCTCGCCATCTGCGAGAGAATAGAATATAGAAGTTCAGTTCTCAGAACAACAAGATCGCACGACATAGTTCAAGAAAAGTGAAGTTTTCCTAAAGGTTCGCAGCCCTCCCGAGGATAAGTACAGGCGTCCCCGTACCGATCCACAAGACTCTACTAACCGGCTCAAGACTCACGAGGCCTAGTAAACCTAGGCTCTGATACCAACTTGTCACGACCCCAAATCCGGTCGTGATGGCGCCCAGCACATTGCTAAGCCAGCCTGACCAATCAATATCAACAACGGAGCTAGAAGCTCACTTTAGCCCATTTAGGCATATTAATTCACGAAATAACAACGAAATATATAACGAAAACGGGGAACCAAGTCCCATAATACATCAACTCCCATAGACCAAGGGTCAAGAGTCATGAGCCTCTACTGAACATGAGTGTATAAAGGATTACAAAATACCAAGTGCGGAAAGAAATGTCAATACAAAATCAAAAGACAGTAGGAAGGAATGTCGGGTCTTGCGGACTCTGCAGCTACCTCGAATATCCACAAACGTCGCCTCGCACAGCTACTGGATCACTGCTGAGAGGTACCTGGATCTGCACACAAGGTGCAGGGAGTAAAATGAGTACTGCCAGACTCAGTGGTAATAAACAAGGGTAAGACAGAGCAGATAAGAAATCCGCAATAAAGCACTATGTAAAGCTATAATCAGCTACCCTGTCATAGAATCAATCTTCACTGTACCTGTACCAACAAATACCAATAAATAGCATAACAGCTAGCAGATGTAGCTAAATGCAATGCAATGCATGATATGACCGCTACGGCGTGTAGCCCGACTCCAATTTTGGGTACCCGTGCTCACTGTGGGGGTTCAGACTCCGGAGGGGCTCCTACAGCCCAAGCACATCTCATAGAGATATTCCTGCGGCGTGCAGTCCGATCCAACATATATCCTGCTACGGCGTGCAGCCCGATCCACTACTAGTCAGCTAATATGCAGATACAGCCTCGCAGGCTCAAAAATAGTTTTTGAAAACTCTTTTATCATTTTTCAGTTGGAAAAACAGTAATGTCAAGTTCCAGAGATTGGAATTGGCATAATAACAAAATAGCTGCGGACTAGTAGTAAACTAGCATGTCTATATGATAAGACAATGATAACGGTCCTCGCGGGATCCAATAACTGGCTCACGGCCCACATGTATACTCAACCGCCCGAGAAGGGGGTTCCTCGGCTCAAGAGTGGCCATTATCACAATATATATATATATATGCAACCATCCGAGAAGGAGGTTCGACGGCTCTAGAATAGCCAATAATACAGTATCAACATGTTGGACTAATATATAGTCTCCAGTTCATGATCGACCCCGCACTCTCAAGAGTGTGCGTGTCTCGCCGCTATACAGCGTCACAAAGTGGTATACCGGGGTTTCGAACCCGCTGGTCATCACCCACATCTATTACTCACCTCAATATAGCACGACGACTATTCCGCAATGCCCTTGCCACGAGAATCAAGCTCCGCACGCGTAGAATCTACAATACAGTAGAAACACAACGAATTAGGCCAATGGGACGACACCCAATCAATACAACTCAATTTACATCAAAATTCCCAAAGTTGTCAAAACCCGACTTTCGGTACGCTTATCGAAAAATCACGAAAGTCACATATTCGGAACCCTCATCTCAATACGAGTCTAAGCATATCAATTTTACCAAATTCGGACTCCATTTGCCCATTCAAAACCTTGATTTTCTAAAGTTCAAGCCTAGTGGTTAAATCCTCCATAAATTACTCCAAATTCCTCCATTTTTATGATATAATTGCATAATAATATCAATACTAATCATGATATGAGTTCATAGTTGATTACCTGATGATTTCCCTTGATTTTCTCCTCAAAATCGCCCAAAATCGCCCTTAAGCCGAGACCCCCAAATGTTAAAATGTTTCTGAAATTTTTCTAACTTCTGATACACTTAACTCACAGCGATTTTCGCTTCTGCGGATAAAATTCCGCTCCTACGCACCCGCATCCGCGACCAAAGGGTCGCTTCAGCGGTTCCAGGCCTAGCCGGCCAATTCCGCTTCTGCGATATACGGACCGCCTCTGCGCGTCCGCTTCTGCGGAGATTCTCTCGCTCCTGCGGGTTTTCCCGCTTCTGCAACTAGGCGTCCGCTTCTGCGGACTCGCCTTAGCGGCTACCCTTCCGCTTCTGCGATCCTTCACCCCATGGCCCTTGGCCGCTTCCGCGGCTCACCTTCCGCTCCAGCGGTGCCGCACCTGCGGGCCCAGCTCCGCTTCCGCGATCACAAGCGCTTCTGCGCTCCAATATCCGCTTCTGCGGACTCGCTCCTGCGACCATAATTCCGCAGGAGCGAAAATGACAGAACCAGAACTCTTCAACCTGCAATTTCCATGATTTTCTTCCGTTTAACCATCCGAAAACACCCCGAGGCCCCCGGGACCTCATCCAAACACTCCAACACATCTTAATACCTTATTCGAACTTGTTCCAATCCTCAAAACACGTCTAACAACATCAAAACCCATAATTCGCATCGAATTCAAGCCTAAATTCCTTAAAACATTCCGAATTACACATTCAATCAAAAACACGACCAAACGACGTCCGAATGACCTGAAATTTTGCAGGCACATCCAAAATCACCTAACGAAGCTACTGCAACTGTCGGAATTCCATTCCGACCCCGGATCAAAATCTCACCTACCGTTCGGATTTCGCCAAAATTCAACCTTAGCCAATTCAAGCCTATTTCTACACCGGGCCTCCAAATTCAATTCCGATTGCTCCCATAAGTCACAAATCACCTTCCGGAACTAACCGAATCATCAGAATCCGATTCCGAGCCCTCTAACCAAATAGTCAACTCCGGGTTGACTTTCCTTATTCAAGTCCCCTTCACAAAGGCTATATGCCTCATTTTCAATCCAATTCACTCCTAACTCACCCGATAGGCTTTAACACTGATATAAAATCATAAAACATGTATTTACAACATAACTGTCTGCTAACTGCAACATCACAGCAGTTGGTCTAGGAGCTCCAAGACCCAATAGTTTGAACAATGACAAGGGCATTAAATTTATTCTCGCCCC
The DNA here is from genome assembly GCA_032618575.1 of Nicotiana noctiflora. NCBI lineage: Eukaryota > Viridiplantae > Streptophyta > Magnoliopsida > Solanales > Solanaceae > Nicotiana > Nicotiana noctiflora. The sequence continues at coordinate 57,609 of JASVEL010010276.1, forward strand.
CAAGTCACAAAGAGCCCGACCTACATCGATATCCCCAATACGCCCAGGAATTGTAAAACTACCGGGATCTTTAAGCTTTTATGGAAGCTTGTTTTGTACCCTGGCAGTGCACTCTTCAGTAAGTGCGACTGTTTCATATTCAGTCAATCTTCTTTTATAAGCCACTATATCTTTGATGTACTTAGCATATTTAGGTATTTCTCGAAGTACATCAACAAGTGGAATGTTTAATTGAACTTGCCTCAACATGGACAGAAATTTACTGAACATTCTATTATCGTTCTTCTTTTGTAATCTTTGAGGAAAAGGTGGGGGTGGTCTTGGAACTTCTGCGGGTTCAAGACTTTCAGTAGTCTTCTTTGGATCATTTATCAATTTAGGGATCAATTCTCCCTCAGGCACAAATTTCTCTTTCTTTTTCTTTGAAATTTCCTCAAGTTCTCTCCCGCTTCTAAGTGTTATAGCACTTACCTGTGGGTTCTTTTCCGTGTCACTGGGAAGAGCTCCTGTAGGTCTAGTGTTCTGGTTCGTTGCTATCTGCCCCATCTGCCTTTCTAGATTCCTAACATCAGTTCTGAGCTGCTGAATGTCGATCAACAACTTTTTCAGCAAATCATTTGTACTTTCTTCCACCTGCTCATGTAGTCTCTAAGGTTGATTAAAACCCCCTTGCGTCTGTACTGATTTGAATTTTGCTGATTTCCTCCCCATGAGAAGTTAGGATGATTCCTCCAATTTGCATTGTAGGAATTTCCATACTGTGCGTGCTGATTTGTTGGGCCTCTGTTTTGTTGTCCCACATAATAAATAGATTCTGGATTCGTTGGGCACATATCACTTGTATGGCTATCACCACACATTTCACAACAAATAGCCATTTGTTGCACTTGTTGAATGGGTTGAGGTTGTTGCATTGTCATCCTTGTCATCTGGTTGGATAGCCTTGCAATTTCAGCTCTCATTCCCGATACATCATCCAGCTCAAGCACCCCTGATGCTTTTTGTTTCATTGCCTTTCTGGAATCTCCATCACCTTGCCAATTATTATCATTAGAAGTGAATGTATTTAACAAGAGTTGGATTTCCGTGTAAGATTTTGTCATACAACTTCCTCCACAAGCGGAATCAAGATTCATTTTTGAAGCTTCATCTAACCCATCAACAAATGTATGACCTAACACCTCATCTGTTTGACAATGATGAGGGCAGTCTCTAAGTAGCTTCTTGTATCTTTCCCAAGCTTGACGAAGTGTTTCGCCAGAGCGTTGTTCAAACCCAAGAATTTGACTCCTCAGCATCTTTGCCTTTTTAGTAGTAAAGAACTTGATTAAGAACTTCCTTGCTAGATCATCCCATGTGCGGATTGAATTTGATGGTTCTTTGTTTAACCACTCTTTAGCTTCCCCAAGCAGAGAAAAGGGAAAAAGTGTTAGCCGTACATAATCCTTGGAAACATTTGGATAATTGTAAGTATCCGTAATTTCCAAAAAATTCTGAATATGTCTTTGTGGATCTTCATGAGGTAGACCCACAAATTGCCCTATAGACTGAATCAGCTGCACCATATATTGTTTCAACTCAAAATGCCCAGTAATATCAGGCTTCACAATAGCCTGAGTCATATTAGCCAGACCTGGGTCTTGCGGCTTCAATCACCGCTCGTTCCTCATTTCCTGCCATCACTGTTGGCTGTGGTTGAATTTGAATGTTCAACTCTCCTTCTGTTTTATATTGAGCTTCCAACTCTCTCCATGTTCTATGAATTGTTCTTTCAATTTCAGGATCAAATGGGAAGAGATTGTTTGTGCTTCTGCTCCTCCGCATTCAAGAGAAGAACCTGTAATACACAAACAAATAGATGAAAATTTCTTTTTGTATTTTCTATTAACAACTACAAAATAATAAAACAGTCAAGGAGCTAATTTCAAATTCCCCGGCAACGGTGCCAAAAACTTGTTGCGACCAAAACACTCACGCAAGTGTACGCGATCGACAAGTAATATAGTAGTAAGTAAAGTATCGTTCCCACGAGGAATTGTGATTAACTTATTGACTGATTTAGACTAAATTAGTTATCAATTCAAGCTAGACTATCACAAGATATATCTAAAACTTCTTAATAATAGAACAATAATTCAAGGTAAAATTACTACACCAATTACAATTTATGATTATAATAATTTGGATAAATATATTCCAGGGCCATGGACTTGCTAGTAATCATGCTATTTTTCTACTTAGAATTGATTTATTTAATTATCTGGATTATTGATTATAAGGTTAATAATATTCATAAGAATCTTTCGAGTTCTTATGAATTTATCCAAGTTAAGTCAATATCTATATTTCTATGATATTAAGATTAACAAGAATGCATTTCAAACTTTTATTATTTAACCAAACAAGGCAATTAAGTATATATCTATCTTAATTGCAAATCCTTCACTCGATGCCCGAGATTCAAAACTTGTTCTATTTGATTTTATATGCAACCAAGAATTTCCTTTGTCAAGTTTAATTCAAAGTTCGTAGATAATATTTCAGTGTTAGCTACGCAGTAAAATAATTAAGATCAAAATCAAATAAACAACCCATATCAATAACTTCAATAATATCAATCCAAGCTTCAAATAACAAGATTAACTAACATCCATGACCCTAGAATACTAGAGAGTTTAGCTACTCATGTTCATACTAAAATCAATAATATTGATGTCTAAAATACTACAAAGAAGAATACAAGATGAAAGTTTAGATGAACTCTTTAATTTGATGCACTTCAAAGCTTTGATCTTCAATTCCTTGCTTAGCTCCAAGAGGACTTCAATGGCTTCTCTTCAAAATGTTCTCTCTAGGATGAATAGTGTAAATCCACTTTCTTACAATGTTAAAATCTGATTTTCTCCATTATGCACCTTATCTTTGTTTTATCCCATAGTGGAATCCACCCTTAGTTGACAAAATAGTAACTCAATAATGCATTTCCGGAACTGGACTAGCGCGGGCAAGCTTATGGCCGCGCTAGTGCCCGCGCTAGTAGGGTAATATTTGGTCCGGACTTTTGGACTAGCGCGGCCAAGCTTATGGCCACGCTAATGCCCGCGCTAGTAGGGCTTGATCTCTTTTGTCTTCGTTTTCTCAATTTTTTCACATTGTTTACCATCATAAACACTCACATGCATAATTAACTCCTGTGAAACAGTAAAATCACAATTAGAGCTAATTTTATCATTAATTATAATCATATGACAGTAATTTCTTCTTAATTTAGAGCTTAGAGCATATATATAGGCTATATTGCACAATTTAGCCCATTATCAGTAATTTCCACATTATACTAGACATATTTTTCCGAATTATGTTAGCTAGCCTTTAGTGCATCTCACTCAAATCGCATCAAGGTTTCATCATCCCTAATCCTACCTTTAAAACATTCGTATAGATCCCCCATGTACGTTAGGAGAGATATTGTTCAACAATTACCTAAATACGCACTCTCTCCCGAGTAATAGACATTGAATAGGTACAGTTCGATTGAGGGCCCGTCAATTAACAACGATAATAATATAGTTGAACAAATAGAGAAAATACTATGGAAATCTATATTAACGTAACAAGAAAAACATCCTCCAATAGATTCCATCAAAATTCTATATTAGGAGTTTAGCTACTCATACTCATAGTAACAATATCCAAAGTATTTTGCATAATTAAAATACGAAAGTAAAGATGAAATGATGTAGAAATTGATTATTCTAACTCCCAACGGGTTTTCCACGAGCTCTTCTAGCCTCCAGTTGCAAAAGTCCTCAAAAGTGGCATTTTTAGGTCTATTTATATGTGTAGGAAAAGACCTAAACGTGTAGGTAAATTCCTAATCAAACCAGGAGACGAAATAAGTCTTCAGAACTCAGAATGTGCACACCTAGACCTGGCCTCGCGAGGTATAATGCTGGTGGACTTCGCCCCAGACCTGGCATCGCCAGGCATAATACTTGGTAAACCTCGTCCCATGCATGTTTTAATGCCCGCTTTAGGTCTGGTGTCGCTTGATCTAATGCCTACTTTAGGCCTAGCTTCACCAACTTTCTTCTTTCACTGTTCTCGAGCACATTTTGAATGTTTAAATATCCCTTTTCCCCTATTTATCTCCAATTCACCTGCACATAAAATAGACTACATTACGCGCATATAAAGTGAAATTTATCATTAAAGCATATAAAATACAAGACATATAATGTATGAAACTATGAAATTATTTCCACACATCACTAGTATATATAATTTGGGTCAGGTGCCTTAAATTACATTTGGGCCTAAATATATGTTGGGCATGTTAACCGGGCTTATTACAATTTTTAGTTGTAACACTCCCCTCAACCGGATGGGATGCCATTTCAAACTTGGAAATGAATCCCTATTGCTACACACCAAGTAAGGGTTTAGTAAAAATGTTAGCAGGTTGAGCAGAAGTAGAAATAGAGTGCAGAAAAATATGACCAGCAACTAGTGTATCCCGAAAAAATAGATAATCTGCCTCGATGTGCTTAGTACAATCATGAAAAATAAGATTCATTAAGATGTGAACAGCAGCATGATTGTCATAATATGCATGTACTGGACAGAGATTGTCAATACCAAGTTAGCCTAACAAATGAATCAACTAGGTAATTTCAGCTACCAACATTCTAAGGGCTCTATACTCAGCATCTACAAAGGATAGTGCTCTGGTGGGCTGCTTCTTGGATTTCTAGGAGATAGGACAACCACCAAGTAATAAGAGAAACACATAAATTGATCTTCTACTATCAGAACAACTAGCCCAATCAGAATGAGTGTATCTTTTCAAAGATAAATCAACAACATTGTTTAAGAAGATCCCCAAATCAAAGGTACTAACCAAATATATCATGACATGATAACCAGCATCTCAATGAGGTTCCCTAGGGGCAGACATAAATTGACTAAGGTGCTTAACAGTGAATGAAATATCAGTTCGAGTATGCTGCAAATATTTCAGCTTACCAATTAATTGTCTATAGATGGAAGGATCAGGAAGTAGATCACCAAAGTCAGTGGATAGTTTAACATGAGGATCTAAGGGGGACACAACTGGAGTGACAGAAGAACAGTTAAATTCTTGGAGTAGGTCAGCAGTAAACTTATGCTCACCAACCAAAACCATGAGGGAGCGTAAGAATTTCAAGACCAAGAAAATAATGAATTTCCCCATGATCCTTAATTTTGAATTGGGCATCAAGAAAGTATTTGAGAGCAGTTTTAGACATTCATCCCCAGCTACTAATATATCATCCATATACATAGCTACAATAGTGAGATGATACCTGATAACTTCCTAAATAGAAAATAATCATTTAAACTAGGCTGAAACCCCTTAGACTGCAAAGCATTGGAAAGTTTAGCATACCATTGCTTAGAGGCTTGTCTCAACCCATGGAGAGACTTATTTGGTTTACAAGCTGAAGAAGAAACATGAACAGAATTAGAATAGGTGACCGAAAGACCTTGAGAAATTTTCATGAAAACTTCCTCATCTAAATCACCTTGCAGAAAATCATTACTCACATCAAGTTGGTAAAAAACCCAGCCCCTTTTAGCAGTTATAGATAAAAGATATTTAACAGTAGTCATCTTAACTATAGGATAAAAAGTCTCATTAAAGTCCACACCCTCATGTTGAGTATCCCGTCTAATTACTAGCCTTGCTTTATACCTTTCAATAGACCTATCAGCCATTTGTTTAATTTTGTATACCTATTTTTAAGGTATAGGCTTTTTACCAGTAAGAAGAGGGACTATGTCCCAAGTGTTGTTAACTTCCAAGGCTTGAAAGTCCTTAATCATAGCCTTTTGCCAAGACGGTGAGAGGCAACTTGATGATAGAACTTAGGTTCTTACAAGTAAGCTTAATAAGATACAAAATGTATCGTAGAAGTAGAAATAGTATCGCAAATAGAAGGATGAGAAGTTTTGGTTGATTTTTTTAGCACATGAGGAAGAGGAGAAGAGGGAGGAACTTGAGAAGGTTGAAGAGGAGAAGAATGTGGAAGACTATTAGGAGATGGAACATGAAGGTATGAAGACTCAGGAGTTGCATTAGTAGGATTAATAGAGATACGAGGAACAGAAATAGTAGGAGAAACAAAGGGAACAGATGGTGGAAATAAGTGAGTCAAACTAGGAGCAGAATAAGGAAAAACATGTTCATTGAAGATGACATCTCTAGAAAAGAAAATACCAAAGTTAGACAGGGTGATCAATGTATACCCCTTCTTGTTGGGACTGTAACCAATGAAGACATAAGGAATGGTTCTAGATTTAAGTTTATCACTATATGTCTTAGGAACAACAGTAAAACAGAGACAACCAAAAATCTTAAGGTGAGATATACTAGGTCCAATTCCATGGAGAAGCTCAACAGGTGATTTGTTTTTCAGTAATGGAGAAGGAAATATATTGATAAGATATGTGGCAGTCAAGATATACTCTTCCCAATATTTAACAGATAGTTTGGATTGGAACATGAGTGCTTTTGTATTCTCAAAAACATGTTCATGCTTCCTTTTCACATCACTACTTTGTTGAGCAAGATGTTTGATGCAATATCCCATGGGCAGAAAATAAAGATATGGCTGTGGAACTGAACCCTAACTCAAAAGCATTATCAGGCCTAACCACTTATAATAAAGAGATAAACTAAGTTTGCACATTAAGAATGAAAGATTGAAGGATAGTAAAAGCAATTCCTTCGGAGGATAAAAGATGTTTCGAAGTTTCTCTAGAGTAATCATCTACAATAGTCATGAAATATTTAAAAGCATTATATATTTGACTAATGTTTCGAAGTTTCTCTAGAGTAATCATCTACAATAGTCATGAAATATTTAAAAGCATTATATATTTGACTATTGTGACGATCCAGCCCATTGTCACGTGAGTTACCACCTCGTTTTCCCCATATTATGTTGCTCTATATTTTAATGTCAGTATTTGAGTTGATCAGATAGAATTGAATTGGTTTTATCTGGAAATGAGACAATTAGCTTCTTAGAAGGAAGCTTGTTTAGGAAAAGTCAACCCTAAATTGACTATATAGTTAGAAGGACTGGGATGTGAATTCTGGTGAATTGGTTAGCTTTGGGGATGATTTGTGATGTAGGAGTGTGATCGGAATAAATTTTGGAGGCTCGGGGTAGAATTAGGCTTGAATTGATAAAGCCTAAACTTTGGCAAATTCCGGTTGATAGGTTAGATTTTGATCCAAGGGTCGGAATGGAATTCTGAGAGTTGTAGTAGCTTCGTTAGGTGATTTTGGATATGTCTGCAAATTTTGAGGTCATTCAGATATCGTTTGGTTGGGTTTTTGATCGAATGTGAAATTCGAAAGATTTTAAGAAACTTAGGCTTTGATTTGGTGAAATTTGATGATTTTGATGTTAACTATAGTGATTTCATGATTCGCGCAAGTTTGGATAGGGTATTAAGTAATGTTTGTGCTTTTAGTTGAGGTCCCGGGGGCCTCGGGGTAAGATCGAATGTTAAAAATGAGAGTTTTTGAAGTTGCTTCAGGTCTGTGATTTTTGTCATCTGGTATTTCCGCTTCTACGGAAATGGACCACAGAAGCGGGTAAGGGAGCGAAGGAGCGATGTTGGTATGGGTTGTGAAGTTCCACAGAAGCGGAACCTGGTCCGCATTAGCATGTCCACAGGAGCGGACCTTTGGCCGCAGAAGCGGACTCGGGTATCTGTAGAAGCGATTTTCTTGTCGCATAAGCGGTCGTGGGGAAATTTAAGTGAAAACCACAGAAGCTGATATTTGGACACGGAAATGATACCGCAGAAGCGGTTTTGAGAATTGCAGAAGCGCAAAATTGTTGTGGCAGAAGGGTTTATATCATTAACTCATCCGCGAGCTTATGTCATTTTTCCTCCATTGTGGAGCGATTTTGATAGCTTAGAGGCAAGTTTGGAGAGGGGCTCAAGGGTTAATGATTGGAGGGTAAGTTCCTTGGCCTAATTATTCACATTTATGGTAGAATTAACATGGAAATTGGTGGAAATTCATTAAAAAGGGGTAAAGGTAGGGCTTGAGTTTTAATATTTTTTATTGGAATTTGATAGGCCATTTAAGCTCGGATTTGGGAGTCATTAGTGTATACGGACTTGTGGCGAGACGAGGAATCTGGTAATATGAGGTTTATAATTTTCTGAGAAACGAGCCTGGGGCTCAGGTTTTGATAGTTTCGAGATTCTTGTTATTTTTTAATTTTTTTTGATTGGGTATTATTCCCTTACCATATTGTAATGAATTCGCTCTGATTTTGGTTAGACTCAACACGCGTGGAGGCTGAATTGAGGGGAAAAGGCGTCGCGAGCTAGAGATTTCGCCGGTTCTAGGTGAGTAATTCTTGTAAATGATATCCTGAGGTTTTGAAATCCCGAATTTGCACATCATAGTGCTGTATTGTGGTGACTTGCATGCCAGGTATGAGAGTGGGGTAGAGCACCATTGGGGATTATGACATGGTCCATTCCGGTTATTGATTTTACTATGTAATTGACTGAAACTTGCTAGATGCTATCTTGAATTGGGCCGATTGCCATGTTTGGGCTTCGTGCCGACTATTTGAACCATGTATGGGTTATTATCACTATTTTTACGACACTTAGCATATTAAATGATTTTAGTCCTGATTTAAACACTGATTTGAAATGTGCAGTGATATTGTAAAAGTTTAAAGACTTAAATCACATTTTTCTGATATTTTGAGTTAAAAGCTATTACTTGACATTGCCTGACTGGCTCGTTTGCATGTTCTAGACTGAGGATGGATTGGGCTGCATGCTGCAGCGATGCTATAATGATATTATGCTTGGGCTGTAGGAGCCCCTCCGGAGTTTGAACCCCCACAGTGAGCGTGGGTATCCAAATGAACGGGTTGTGCACCACAACGATCATGTGCATTGCATTACATTCATGCATTGGTTCTTGTTTGTACTACGTGGCATGACATTTAGCACTCTCATATCATTGGCATCCATGTTGTTTCTTGCACTGTGTACCAAATACCCTGGTGTTATTTGTTAATAGATTGTTGTGCTCGAGGGGCTAACTTATGTGCGGACTTGCACTATTCGATGATGCATTCATATGCTTGACTGTTGAAAAAGGGATATTTTCAAAAGAGGTTTCTAAACTGAACCAGATATTTTCTAAAGGATTTTCATGGTTTTACTTTTTCTAAAAAAGGTTGTATTGTCCTATATAGCATGATGGAGTGCTCTTATGTGATTTCTTGCCTCTCAGCATTATTTAATCTTATTACCATTGAGTTGGAAGTACTCACTTTACTCCCTGTACCATGTGTACAGATTCAGGTGTCTCGGGAGCTTAGTTGAGCTTGTTGTTGTTTTAGAGTTTTATCGGAGTTGTCGAGGTAACGTCCTGACGTCCGCAGGATCCGACTCCTCCCCTATCCCTTTATCATTTTCCGCAGTTTTAAATATTTGTAGTATTGGAGTCTTATTACTCTATATTGTTAGAGACTCTAGACTCATGACCCCCAAGTCTTTGGAAAGTTATTCATTATGATTGTTAAATGATATTCAAATAATTGGTCTTGAGCTTCATGCTCGGGTTGAGAGTGCAAATGGTCGAGCTTGCCTAGCAGTTGTGTTTGGCGCCATCACAACCGGGACTCGGGTAGTGAAAAGTTGGTATTAGAGCCTAGGTTACTAAGCCTCATGAGTCATGAGCCGGTTAGTAGAGTCTCGCGGATCGGTATGGAGACGTCTGTATTTATCCTCGAGAGGCTGCAGAACCTATAGGAAAAACTTCACTTTCTTGGAATTCTTATCATGCGTACTTGATTCAGCTTGAGATATAACTCTTGCAATTCCTTCACATGTCTGTATGTGCACATGAGCGCTCGATATTATAAATGCCCCGATGACTTGTGATTCCCTGATCTAGGGGTGAGATGTGATCCCGTGAGTTCGATATTGGGCTAGTCTAGAGGACTTGAGGCCGGATCTTGCCTATGGTTGGAGCACTAAGGTGTTGATCATGTGAGAAAGTGTTTTGAACTTATATGTTTGGTATTGTCGCTATTAGCCGAAATGGCGGTTTGCTATTCATGTGCTGAGTATGTTAGTACTGTGAGATGTTATTATATTACTTGGTAGTGATAAAGAATTCTGTAGGATAATAGATGGATTGTTAAGAGATTCGTTTCATGTTGTGGTTTGATGTGTAGCGCGAATATGGGCGCGTAAAGGATATTATCATATCTTCTAGTTGGAAAAGTTAAGTGCAATACTTGTAGCGATATGAGTTCAGACTCGGAAAGACTAAATTGGTTGTATTATGTGTATGACATTGGAAGGTGTGCTGAAATACTAAATCGAGGTGAAGTATGAGGGTTATCTCTTGCGGAGTGTTCCTGCGTGGTATGAACCTTATGTGTATGCTAGAAGATCTCATGTGTAATTGAATGGTATGTGTTGAAATTTGAGAGTTTGGGTCGCTTAGAGAGTGGACTCAACTAAGGTAGAAATGAATGTGAGGTTTGTAGAGGATATCAGTACCAGATGATCGGTGTTTTCATAAACTAGTAGATGATTTGAGTCTAGTCTCACTATAATATTGTGGCATCATTAGAGTAAAAGTATTATGGGTTATTGAATGTGTTCTGATAAATGGCTTCGATCCAAGTTGGGAAGGTCGCTACTGATTAGCTGGTTACACGGTTATGTGCTATGTTGGTTCTATTTCGAGGTATGCTGGCGGATCAGTCCTGGTTGCAGAAAGTGAGCCGAAGGCACGAGCGAATAAATGTTTTTGATAAAGGTTATATGGTGCTTCGTAGATGCGAGGAAATAATAGGAAGGCTTGAGCTATTATTGATAAAGAATCTCAGTGTGTAGAAAAGGAATATGTTCATTGTATTGGAATGTGATCATATCCTACAGTGTAAGAGTGCTAATAAGGCACGAGTGGTTCTATTCGTTAAGTCAGGTAAATTGCAGTTGGAATAGGAGTGAATGATTCTCGAGGAATGGTTTTATTGTGTTCGAGATTTTTGCATGTAATCATCAGGTGTCTAAGGTAGTATATGTGGCTAGAGACTGTGTTTCCATTAAGAAAAGATCAAGACTTTTGGTATCTTATGCTAATTATGCGATCATATGTATCAGTATCTGGGAAGTAATGGTAACGAATTCCGATTCATAGGAAGTCCTTCAAGTAAAGTATTCTGGAATGTGGTATTTTTGGGAAGCATTAATAGAGTATTCGGTGGCCTATGGGTCATAGACAGTATGGTCTTATGTTCGAGTCTCGTGTGTTAGGCCTGGCTGAGGAATTGTGATACTACAACAAGGATAAATATCAAGTTAATGATGGATTAAAAGAGAAATTTGATAGACGGAATAGCTCGATAATAGACCGAATCGGTATGGTAAAGGTATGATTAATTCCTTGTATGTGTTCAAAGTAATGGGCTTTTACATGAAATTTGCAGCAATGCTCTTGAGTTTGGATGGCTTGCTCATCTTGGTTTAGATAAAATGATTCAGTCCTGGTAGTTTAACTTGTACCACTGGAGTCGGCAAAGATGTTCTTGTTGGGTTTTACTGTGGTTTAAAGATGAGTATATTTCTTATGGGTATGCGAAACATGGAGTGTGTAATGATTTTTCTTCTAAATGGGATCAATGAAAGTCCCTGACTAGTTAAGAGCGTCGATGTATGCGGCGCGGAAGGGAGATAAAAGTTCTCATGTTATCCTAGTGTGGCATGGTATATGTGATATGTTGTGGAGGATTAGGATTTGTGTGTGTAAGGTTCGGTTCAGTTCGGAATGGGAAGTCATTAAATTCTTAAGTAGCACGAGTAGCTACAAGTGCTTTAAAAATCGATCTTCAGAGGATTAGGGTGAATGATCCTCATATGACTAAGGAAAGGCTGTTACTAATCATAGTGATTTTACAAGGGTATATGTTTCACAAAAAGGGAAATGTGATTAAGTTCATGGCACTTCGGTAGTGTTGCATCATTTTCTTGATAGGTCAACTGTTTATATCTGAGTGGGTTTGATGGCATAGGAGAAATTTATAATATACTCGAAGAATGACTGTGAGATCTCATGTTCAGGCTATGTAGTGGTTTTGGATAGTGTGTATCAGTACCGTTAGCGACTATTGGGATTAGAGGCCCGAGCGAGTCTTTCTTTGCTGGTATGTTAGATTTTATATATGATGTTGAGTTGTAGACTGATTATCGCAATGTGGGTTATTCTATACTATTGTGCTATGGGCTATGCCGAAAAATGTCATTGGTTGCATGGAAAGGTGCATCAGATTATGTTATAGCAGAGTGGTTGGTATTCCAAAGATCAGCGAACAGCTAGGAAAGATTGCTTTCCTTAATTGGGTCGTTGTGACAGATGTCAGTATAGAGGTTTCTACCATTGATTCAGTTTCGGTATTGATGGACTTTTCTTCGGATGCGTTCTTTGTGGCTAGGCATATCACCGGGCGAGATTATGGATTTCGGTATTGATTTAGTGTCGGGCATAGTATCGTAGGTTTCCCGCAAGAGTTATAAAAAGTGGAAGGAGTAGCTTCAGGCTTCTTAGCATTAAGTTCGTTGGCAGGCTGATGTGGCTACGTATTCAGATTGAGATGGCTTGGTTGGACTTGATATGTATTGTTGAGGGATAGGTTTAATCTCTCGCTATTGAGCTTGTTAGCTATCTGGAGAGATCTATGAGATGCTTTTTTGGTGTTGTGAGGCGTTATAAGTTTCGGATTGTGCTTGAGTTTGTAGCTTATAACGCTATATGTAGATATTGTTATGCACTCTGTATTTTGTTATAATGACAAAATTTTGCTCGACATGCATCTCCCTATGTGAGATATTTGTGTGGATCGGGTGGCACACCCCCACAGGTATGTTATCAGGATCGGGTTGCACATCGCAACAGTGTGATGTTGAGAATAGTTTTCCATATGTTACTTGGTATGTCTTGCTTAACCATGAGTGTGATAGATTGATTAGTTTCAGACATCAATATGTGCGTGACTGTCTATTTTGAGCATAGCAACTTGAGGTGATTCATGTGTAACAGTGTTGGGATAAGATTGCGCATGGTAGCGAGGCTACGTGGAGATTAAACCCTTCGGGGTAGATTCAGGTATTCTATTTCTATGGTGTGGGATGGGGTCCCAGCCTTGTGTTGTGATGGTACTGAGGAGTTTGAGCTACAGCTCTTTCATTTGAGTCATTTGTCATGATTTGAGTATGTTCAGACCGCCCATCATCGGTGCGTGGATTATGCAAGTTGTGGCTTAGGTATGTGATGAGTTGTCATATCACTAGAGTGGTGCATTGAATTCGAGGTGAACGTTGGAGATATTAATGGATGCGAACAGATTTTATTACAGCTTTTTGGAAGAATAATATCGAGGTTCGAGTTTATTCTGAGACGTGAGGTTCTGATTTTGAGTATGATTTCGAAAATATGTTGTGGTATTAGTCAAAAAGGGAGTGGTTTCATGAATGGTTGATCTGAGAAATGGCTACGATATGATGTGAGTTTCATTGTTATTGATAGGATATGAAGTGTTGGAATGGGGCTTTAGCCATCGAGAGGTTTCTGTATATGGTTGTTGTGGGCAGTTGCTAGGAATAGAAGTTATCATTTTTGGTGCTCGATTATATAGTATATCATGTGATTTCATTTGAGGATGCCAGTATGGGTTATTACGGTTGGTTTGGGACTATTTAAAGTATAGGTGTAAGGTTTGATCGTATTGATGGTTTCAGAAATGAAAAAGTAGTTCTATGAATTATGGGCTAGACTGGATTGGGTAATTTCAGCCATGTCGTGTTGTCGGACTTATAAGAGATAGGGTGACAAGGGATCACCCCGGGTATATTCTTGGTAAGGTCATTTAGCTATTGGTTGGCTTCTAGAATAACTTTGGGTATGCTCAAGGACGAGCATTTGTTTAAGTTGGAGAGGATGTGACAACCCGGCCCGTTATCACGTGAGTTACCACCTCGTTTCCCCATATTATGTTGCTCTATGTTTCAATGTTAGTATTTGAGTTGATCGGATAGAATTGAATTGTTTTAATTGGAAATGAGGCACTTAACCTCTTAGAAGGAAGCTTGTTTTGGAAAAGTCAACCGGAAGCTGACTATATAGTTAGAAGGCTCGGACGTGGATTCCGGTGATTTGGTTAGCTTCAGGGATGATTTGTGACGTAGGAGTGCGATGGTAATTGATTTTGGAGGCTCGGGGTAGAATTAGGCTTGAATTGGCGAAGTCTGAATTTTGGCAAATTCCGGTTGATAGGTGAGACTTTGATGCGAGGATTGGAATGGAATTCCGAGAGTTGCAGTAGCTTCGTTAGGTGATTTTGGATATGTCTGCAAATTTTCAAGTCATTCCGACATTATTTGGTTGGGTTTTTATCGAATGTGCAATTCAGAAGTTTTTACGAAACTCGGGCTTTGATTTGGTGAAATTTGATGATTTTGATGTTAACTATAGTGATTTGATGATTCGAGCAAGTTTGAATAGGGTATTGGATCATGTATGTGCTTTTGGTTGATGTCCCGGGGGCCTCGGGGTATGATCGAGTGTTAAAAACAAGAGTTATTGAAGTTGCTTTAGGTTTGTGATTTCTGTCATCTGGTATTTTCACTTCTATGGAAATGGACCGCAGAAGCGGTTGCACAGAAGCGATTAAGGGAGCGCTGGAGCGATGATGGTATGGGTTGTGAATTTCCATAGAAGCGAAACCTGGTTCGCATTAGCGTGCCGCATGAGCGAACTTTTGGCCGCAGAAGTGGACTAGGGTACTCGCAGAAGTGAGTTTCTTGTCGCATAAACGGTCGTGGGGAAATTTAAGTGAAAACCACAGAAGCGGATATTTGGATGCGGAAGCGATACCGCAAAAGCAGTTTTGAGAACCGCAGCGAAAAATCGTTGTGGCAGAAGGGTTTATATCATTAATTCATCCGCAAACTAATGTCATTTTTCCTCCATTGTTGAGCAATTTTGAGAGCTTGGAGGTGATATTGAAGAGTGACTCAAGGGTTAATGATTGGAGTAAGCTCCTTGGCCTAACTATTCAAGTTTATGGTAGAATTAACATAGAAATTGGTGGAAATTTATTAAAAAGAGGTAAATCTAGGGCTTGAGTTTTAATATTTCAAATTGGAATTTGAGGTTTGTAATTTTTTTAGAAGCGGGCCCGGGCCTCGGATTTTGTTAGTTTCGAGATTCTTGTTATTTTTCGATTATTTTTTATTGGGTATTATTCCCTTAGCATATTCTAATACATTCGCTCTAATTTTGGTTAGACTCGACACGCGTGAAGGCTTAATTGAGGGGCAAAGGCATCGCGAGCTAGAGATTTTGCCGGTTCGAGGTGAGTAATACTTGTAAATAATATCCTGAATGTTTGAAACCCCGGATTTGCACACCATAGTGTTGTATTGTGGTGACTTGCACGCAAGGTATGAGCATGGGGTAGAGCACCGTTGGGTATTGTGACTTGGTTCGTCTCAGTTATTGATTTTATTGTATAATTGACTGAAACTTGATAGATACTATCTTGAATTGGGCTGATTTCAATATTTTGGGCTTCGTGACAGTTATTTGAACCCTGTAGGGGTTATTAATACTATTTTCACGACACTTAGCATATTAAATGATTTCAATCCTGATTTAAACACTGATTTGAAATGTGCAGTCATATTGTTAAAGTTTAAAAACTTAAATTACATTTTTTAGATGTTTTGAGTTAAAAGCTATTACTTGACATTGCCCAAGTGGATCATTTGCATGTTCTAGACTGAGGAAGGATCGGGCTGCACGCCGCAGTGATGCTACAATGAAATTGCGCTCTGGCTGTAGGAGCCCCTCCAGAGTCTGAACCCCCACAGTAAGCGCGGGTACCCAAATGGATCGGGATACGCGCCCCAGCGGTCATGTGAATTGCATTGCATTCATGCATTGGTTCTTATTTGTTCTACATGGCATGACATTCAGCACTTTCATATCATTGGCATCCAAGTTGTTTCTTGCACTGTGTACCAGATACCCTGGCATTATTTGTTAATAGAGTGTTGTGCCCGATAGGCTAACTTATGTGTGGACTTTCACTATTTGATGACACATTCATATGCTTGATTGTTGAAAAAGGGATATTTTAAAAAAAAAGGTTTCTAAACTGAACCAGATATTTTCTAAAGGATTATTACGATTTTACAGTTTCTAAAAAAAGGGTTGTACTGTCCTATATAGCATTATGGAGTGCTCTTACGTGATTTCTTGCCTCTCAGCATTATTTACTCTTATTACTACTGAGTTGGAAGTACTCACTTTGCTCCCTTCACCGTGTGTGCAGATTCAAGTGTCTCGGGAGCTTAGCTGAGCTAGTTGTTGTTGCAGAGTTTTATCGGAGTTGTCGAGGTAGGTGCCTGACCTCCGCTGGATCCGACTCCTCCCCAATCCCTTTATCATTTTTCGCAGTTTTGAACATTTGTAGTATTGGAGTCTTATTACTCTGTATTGTTAGAGGCTCTAGACTCATGACCCCTGGGTCTTTGGGAGGTTATTCATTATGATTGTTAAATGATATTCAAATGTTGGTTTTGAGATTCATACTCGGGTTGAGAGTGCAAATGGTCGAGCTTGCCTAGCAGTTGTGTTCGACACCATCACGCTCGGGATTGGGGTCGTGACAACTATAGTAAGGGATCCAAAGGTCCACATGTATAAGTTGGAAAGGGAAAGTAAAGTGTATTTTAGTTTCAGGGAAAGGAAGTCTCTATTGCCTATTCATAGGACATATAGGACACAAGAAAGACTATTTGTTAGGCAATTTAGCACATATGGAAGAAATAGTTTTCATTTTACTAAAAGGAAAATGACCAAGTCTAAGGTGTCCTGAATGGTCAAAAGACAAAGCATGAGAAGAAGCACAAACAAGAGACTCATCAACATTCATAGAATTAGAAGAAATAGGACAATGTAAAAGGTTACTACCCTTATTCATATCATTGATAGAATTGGCAGTAATCGTATTTACAAATGAAGTATTAAAAATAGAGTTGCAACAAGAAGTGAGTGTAGCAGAGTTGAGAACATAGAGCCCATTCTGAAGACTACCAAGTGCCACTGGCCTCTTCAGAGAAGGGCCCTTCAAACACAAGCAACAGAAGAAAATAAAGCTAAATAATTTATTTGTAGAATTAATTGAACAAGAGAAATCATGTTATGTTGAAAGGAAGGAACTAGAAGAACATTAGACAGGGAAATTTCAGGAGTTGGGTTAGATTGCCAACGCATATCACTTTTACTTTGTATCCATTAGGCAAAGTAACCAGGTAAGAAAAAATAAAAGGTATAACACCATATAAGAAAGAAGAGTGTGGTGTTAGGTGATTAGTTGCACCTGAATATATAATCCAATGACTATTCTCTATCTTAGAAAATTTAAGGAAAAAAACTAGAACTATTGAAAGTAGGGTTTCCTATCAAACCTGCAAAATTGGCAGAACCAACAATGATTTCCTGAGGATCAGTTTGTATTTTGGATTGTTGCATAAGATTCATTAGGTGATGAAATTGATCCTTAGTAATGCTTGTACCTCCAGAGTCTGAAGTCACTTGCTTAACATCACCACCATCAACTTCAGGCTGACCTTGAGATTGTGTATTAGAAACTTGAGCAAAAGTTGCAGCTTTTTTGAATTTAGCTGGGAATCCAGGTGGAAAGCCATGGATATTGAAATATTTTTCAATTCATTGTCCAGGATTTTTACAATAAGATACATACAAAACTATTTCTCTTAGCTGTGTCAAAATTAACTCTATGATTATAAGGTTTCTGTGTACATGTGGAGAGTGCCACAGAATCAAAATTGAAAGAAGGAATAGTAGCTTTTACTGTAAAGTAGCTCTCATCATTCACAAGCATGGTGTAGACACTGTCCATATCAGGTAGTGGCTTTATTAAGAGAATACTGTGTCTAATTGTAGAGTAGGACTCATTGAGGCCCATCAGAAACTGATGAACCTTTTGATCTTCATCCAGTTTCTAAAACTTCTCCTTGCAGCCATAACACAATAAGGATAGGAGATAGCAAATGAGAGTTTATCCTATAGCTTTTTGATCCTATTGAAATAGGAGGAGATACTGGATATTCCTAGAGAAGCGGATGAGATTTCCATTTTAATATGATATATTTTGATGCCACTGGGCTGCCCAAACCTCTTTTCAATTTCATTCCACAACCTTTCAGTAGATTTTGTGTACATTAAAGTTTTCTTAATCACTCGATCCAAACTATTCAGTATCCAAGTGACTACCATATTGTTACATCTGGTTCAAGGCTCAAATAGACGGGAATCAAAGCTAGGTTTCATAATTGTACCTTTAATCATCCCTAATTTGTTCTTACAGGATAAACCTAGCAACATACCCTTCACCAGCTCCCATAATCAGCACTATCAAATGTCCTAGAAATCAACACCTTACTAGGTGAGTAAGACGGAAAAAATATAAAGGGGAAGATAGATGTACAGTAGTGTGATCACTACTAACAAGAGTCGAGGTTGAACCCATAGTAATTCACTTAGGGTTTCAGCAAGGAAAAATTTATACCCACACTCAATTGAAACGATTAAAAACGATAATAAGGGAATAACACTGATGAATTCTTCAAAAATACTTGAAGCAAATATGAGGAATCAGAATACTGTAAGTAGCAAAGAAGAAATTGATCGAAGACTTGTCATTCAAATCGGAACCCCTGACGAAGAGTTAATCCATCAGAGAGAAACCAAATTCTCACACAGCTACCGTGAAACCAACAGATTAGCTCTGATGAATCCTCGTAGTGGCTCTGATACCATGTTAACGGTTAGATTTAGAATATGGATGCCATAGATTGAGGAACCCTAATTTGTCAATAAGAGTAGAGAGAGAAGCTCTAGAAAGCTCGATTCAGCGAATGTGTTTGGATTCAAAAATAAAACACATCTCTAGAATAATACACATTGATAAATATATATAATTTGGGTTGTGTATCATAAATTACATTTGGCCATAAATATAAGTTGGACTTGTTAACCTGGCTTATTATAATTTTTAGCTCTAACATTGTGTGATTATAACAATCTAGTTACTAAACTCCGCATGAATAACTGGATATGTATTGTCTGGTTTTCTTAAAAGTTAAAAGCTTCCGCATGAGTTATGTTAAAATTTCACTACTTTTTTATATCAGATGCAATGTGGATTAATTCTAATATAAAATTTTCAATGGAATACTTGCACAATGTTAACACCAAATTAAATTGATTTTATTGTAAGAGAAGCATTAGTCACAAATTAAGGTGCACTAGTGAATATCTATTCATTTATATTTTAGTTCTTTATTAAGTTTTCTCTATCTTACTACTCACGTTTCTTTCTAATGGTGCTTGTCATATGATTTTGAAACCATATGAAAATATCGAACGTAGATTTCTCACTTCTAAAATAGGATTAACAAGCATTTATATAATTATCTCATATTTCTAATGCACATCTTTTTAGTTTTACTCATAAATTATTTGCCTGAGATAATAATTTGATAAATATTACTTTAACTTGTTTAATTGTCATTACCTTATTATTTGTAATGATATGATGTAACGATCGTTCGTATTGAGAATTATAGCCTCATTTCCCTAATCTATGCTAAATTATGTGTTGTTCAGCTGTGTTGACTTGTATCGATTTGGTATGCTTGGGTTCAAAGTAGTTTTGGAGTGAAATGATCACTTGTTCTCTTAGTTAGAAAGCTAAGTTAGAAAAGTCAACCGAAAGTTGACTTATGAGTATACCAATTTGGATTTGGATTTTTATGATTCGATTAGCTTCGGTGGGTAATTTTAGACTTATGAGTGTATTTGGAATATAATTTGAAGGTCAACGGTAGAATTAGGCTTGAATTGGAGAAACTTTGAAGTTTAGAAATTCTTAGGCTTGAATTCGAGGTTGATTTAGTATTTTGGCATTATTTTGGTTGTTCTGGAGGTTCAACTAAATTCGGTGTGATGAACCGGCCCGTCGTCATGGGAATTACCACCCCGTTACCTTGTATTTATATGTTTCATACTTTTATATCGGTGTTAGAGTCTATCGGGTGAGTTAGGAGTGATTCTAGTTGAAAATGAGGCAAATAGCCTTTTGGAAGGAAGCTTGAATATGAAAAGTCAACCTAGAGTTGACTATTCAGTTATAGGGCTCGGAATCAGATTCTAATGATTTGGTTAGTTTCGGGAGGTGATTTGTGACTTAGGAGAGCAATCGGAATTGAATTCGGAGGTCCGGTGTAGAAATAGGCTTGAATTGGCTAAGGTTGAATTTTGGCGAAATGCGAACGGTAGGTGAGATTTTGATCCGGGAGTCGGAATGGAATTCCGACAGTTGCAGTAGCTTCATTATGTAATTTTGGATATGTCTGCAAATTTTCAGGTCATTCGGACGTTGTTTGGTCGGGTTTTTGATTGAATGTTGGTTTCGGAAGTTTGAGTCTAATCCTAGGCTTGAATCCGGTATAATTCGATGATTTTTGTGTTTAAGGGCGTATTTTTAGGATTTGAACAAGTTCGTATCATGTAATGGAGTATGTTGGTGGTTTTCATTGGGGTCCCGAGGGCCTTTTCAATAATCAAAGTGATTGCTATTTGTGGAAATGGCCGAATGTTCCGAAAGGATGTCGGAAGGCTGTTTTAGCAAAAATGGCCACTTCGAAGTCATGTCTTTTTCTTTCCAAAATAAATAGCCTGAAAAGGTTAATTCTTTCAAAAAATGAAAATTGTCTTTGAAAAAATATTTTCCCTTTTCTGAATAAAATCGCCTTTAGTAAATGTGCAGGATGAGCACAGTACAAAATGAACCCTTTGCTTTAATGAATAAAGTCCCTTTGGAGCTGAGACTATGGTGGAACGATCTGTGTCAAGAAGGACAGGTTTGGGTCAAACGCTATTTGAAATATCTTACTGGTTTTATGGACATAATACCTCATGGTGATATTATTCGGGCTGTCGTCACTTGTTGGGATCCCGCGCATAATGTTCTACACTTCTCAGATTTTGAGCTCACTCCTACATTAGAAGAAATTGCTTATTATATCGGGAAAGGTGAGGTTCCCTTGAAGGATAAATACCCGGTGGCTCCGAGGGCAATAACAGTGCACAGATTCCTCGATTCCCTGAAAATCACCAGGAACGTCAATAATGAAGACTTGGCTCATGGATTTTGTTCTTTAAGTTTCATCTACCGCAGATATGGTCATATTGGGGGATTTAACGACCCTACGAACAAGCTCTGCAGTAAATCTAACCGAGTCAAGTGGGAAGAGCATAGGCGATCTACCTTTATAGTGGTATTCCTAGGATTAGTCATATTTCCGAGGAAAGATGGAAACATTGATATAAGGGTCGCCGGGGTTGCCAGTACTCTTCTTGTGCAAGATAATAGCACACTGGCACCAATGATTGTAGCTGATATCTTCCGTGCCCTCACATCCTATAAAGCAGGGCATGACTTCTTCTAGGGATGCAATTTGATTCTCCAAATATGGTTGACAGAACATTTTTGTCGTCACCCTCCATTCTCGAGTTACGAGTCGTCTCAAATGACGTGCATTGAAGAGCTTTATATGAGAACAAAAGAAGTTAAGCTGCCGGAAGGAGCAAAAGGTTGGATTACATACTTGCGATCGTTGGGTGCCAGCCAAATTGATTGGGCATACGGCTGGTTGCCCCTCAATGAGGTGATGTACATGCCAACGGAAGGGTCGTATTTCTTGATAATGGGTCTTTAAAGCATTCAGCCTTATGCGCCATACAGGGTACTACGACAGCTTGGGAGATATCAGGTTATACCAAAAGATGGGGACCTCAGCCTGCAAGCCATAGAAATCAGTCCGGACGGACAACTCGGAAGCAAAGATTCGACAAATTTGGAATGAATGCCAATGCTTGAGGGTAGACACTTGTGTGGGAAACCGTGCTCTGGGGGAAGTATCACCAGGGTATGCTGCATGGTATCACCGGGATGTCGAGCATGATAGACCAATGAAAAGGCCTCACATCCAAGAATTGGCCAAGCAGTCTAAGGAACACAAAGATTGGGTGGCCAAAGAAAATGAGTACAGAGCGAGAATCAGCTTGTCAGAGAAACGATTCCAAGACCTCAAATTTGAGAGCAGCAGCTTACAAGCGGCATCCGATGAGGGAGAAAAGAAGCAGCTGAGAAAAGAAAATGAAATTTTGAAGGCTCAAATTGCAAAGATGAAAATCGCAGCCGAAACCCCTGTTCGCCTAGCCCGAGATGAGAAATTGATTGAAAATCTTCGGCACAAAGTGAATGACTATAGCTTTGATCTTGATAAATCTGAAAAGGAGTTAGTCGGGGTTTGGAAACAACTGGCCAGAAATGCTGAGGAACGAGTTAGAATGGCTCAGCAATTACAACATGAACACAAGGTTGAGGTAGCTCGATTGAGAAAGAAAATCATTACAGCCGATGTCAAAAGTAGCAAGCAAACCAAAGAGTTTGAGGTAGAGAGAGAACATTGCTACATGGCTATGGCTTGGTTAGAGTTGGAGCTACAGCAACTACAAAAGGAGAACCAACAGACCTTAGACGCTCGTGCCAAACAGATTGGTAGGCTGCTTCAGGACAAAGGGGTCATCAGGGAAAAATTCGTCAACATTGCTCAGTACATCACAAGGAAATGCCAATTGTGTGAAGATATGTCCCAATCAACATTCACATCAGCAGTAAAGTTCTTTGTAAATCAAGTAATGACCGACCTGGATGAACTCCAAAGTGGATTAGCATATAGGCCCGCGGCAAGACCGAACGATGTCTCGCGGGCACTAGGAGCTTTAATGTATTCATAGGGCATGCATTTTGTATTGTTTTTTTCCTACATTTGTATTACAACATCATTTGTAATCGATGTTTTGAGTATCAATGAAAAATTCAAAAGAAGTTATTGTTATTTTCTTCCATTTTCATATAAGTTGTCAGGGCTATAGGCAAACATGTAGGAACGAAAAAAACAAAAAATGAAAGAAAAATGGAAAAGAAGAAAACAAGAAAAAGAAACAAACAGAAAAGCAATGAAAAATAGAGGTGAAAAGAAAAATGGTGGTTCAAAGAGGAATAATGCCGGGATGATGCATAATGACTAAGGCAAAAGTTGTGATTCGTAATTATGATATTTTACCTCTTATGAGCTAACTATTAACGAGTTTTGTTGTTGATGAGTATCAGATTTTCAGTTGGAAACTGCCATTCTGGAACATCAGAGCTACAATACACGTTCAAAAGCTACGACGAAAGTAGTGACTCAGGAGATCGAGACCACTATTATGGATCCAGTACAGGAGGAAGAAGTTGTGGATGTTGCTAATATGAAAGAGGAGATGTACAAATTAAGACAGCAAATGTCGAAAATGTACCAGGCCTGGTCTAGGGGTCAACCTTTGCCTTCCTATCCAGCCAACCCAGCATACGTCCCTCCTACAAACCCAAATCCTGAACCACCTACTATGAATTCATCCTCCACATACCCAAACTACCAACATTATTATGCTACAACTTCACAAGCACCACCACTACTATCTAAACAAGTTCCATCACCACCACCTCAGGTCGCTCCAGTATACGTGGCGCCGCCATCTGCTGCGCTACACAAATCTTCAAGTGAACCTGTGTTCCATGTTCAGGACGCTCATTATTATCCACCAGAGCCAACATTCAGGCAACATGACTCCTACACACCGCTCATAGACATGACATAAGAGGGAAGGCCTGTCAGAAATTTGGAACAAGAAGAGATGGCCCGAAAGATGAAAAGTCTTGAACAATCCTTCCGTAACATACAAGGGCTAGGAGGTCAAGTGAGTGTTGCGTATAAAGATTTATGCTTGTTTCCGGAGGTACAGCTCCCGGCTGGGTTCAAGCTACCCAAGTTTGATATGTATGACGGCCACGGGGATCCAGTAGCCCATCTGAGGGGTTACTGTAGTAAAATGCACGGAGCAGGGGGAAGAGACGAGTTACTTATGGCTTATTTTAGCCAGAGCTTAAGCGGTTCAGCATTGGAATGGTATACTCGACAGGAGCATACCAGGTGGTTCATCCGGGATGACCTAGCTCAATCATTTGCCAACCATTTCCAATACAATCTAGAGATTATCCCTGACAGGCTGTCATTAACTAAAATGGAGAAGAAATCCGGGGAGCGTTTTTGGGAGTACGGGTTGAGATGGAGGGACCAGGCGGCACGAGTAGACCCTCCCATGAAGGAATCACAAATGGTGGACTGCTTTCTACAGGCTTTGGAGCGAACTTACAATGGTCACCTGGTATCGGCAATTGGAAAAACCTTCAACGAGGTGGTCAAGATGGGAAGCTTTGTAGAAGAGGGATTAAAGACAAATAAGATCATGAGTTATTCGGATATTAAGGCCACAAACCAGGAAATACAAACTGGAACTGAAGGATCAATTGATAAAAAGAAGAAGGAGGAAGTTGCGGTCATCGAAGGTAGATCAGGGTCTCGGGGCCCCAGTACATATCATCATCCACCTCATCCATACCAACCATATCCACCAATACCCTACAACCCACCTCCACCATATTATCCTCCCACCACTCCACATTTTTCCATCCCACATTCTCAATATTACCCACTGCCTCCACATGTATGGCGTACCCCAGCTCCACAAAATGTCTACCAAGCACAAAATACCTACCCGCCTTCCAAAACATACAAAAATCCAAATCGACCCAATTGCCGTCCAGATCCAGAAGTAAGAGGAGATAGATCCCAAAGAAAGAAAATATTTACTCCGTTAGGAGAGTCATATACCAGTCCTTTTCACCGCTTAAGGGAGCTAGGGATGTTAAGCCCTATTGAGCCAAAGATTCCAAACCCACCACCCAGAAATCTAGACCAATCAGTCCGATGTGAGTATTGTTCCGGGGCACCGGGACATGATACAGAAAAGTGTTGGCATTTAAAGTCCGCCATATAGGAGCTTATTGATGCCAGAAACTCCCAATATCACACAGAATCCATTACCAGCCCATCATGAGACGCATATGATAGAGTTGAAGCATGGAGAGAGCAGTAAGAAACCTTCTCAATCAGTGATGATGATTAAAGCTAATAACAAGGTGGAAGGAGAAGTTGAAAAGGAGAAAGCATCAGCTGAGTTTCCAATGAAGAAACCATCAGTGGTTAAGCCTGTAAAGATAGTAGTGCCGGGAGCTAAGCCTTTGTTGACCGTAAATGGAGCTTATGTGGAACTTGTGGTTATCAAACCAGTAGTGCAGATGCCAGTCATGAACACTAGGGCCATATCGTGGAACTATAATAAAGTTACAGTGATGTACAAGGGGAAGGAGGTTAAAGGAGAAGTCAATGAAACACATGGCCTAACTCGCTCCGGGCGATGCTTTGCCCCGGAAGAGTTGAGGAAGACAAAAGTGGTAAAGGAAAACCCGACTCATGTGAAGAAGGCAGTTACAAATACAGAAGAGTTCTTGAAAAAGATAAAGGCTCAAGACTATTCAATAGTGGAGCAATTGAAAAAAATGCCCGCACAGATTTTGTTATTATCATTGCTAATTCATTTTGAAGAGCACGGGAAGGTGTTGATGAAAATTTTGAACGAACCACA
The DNA here is from genome assembly GCA_032618575.1 of Nicotiana noctiflora. Classification (NCBI taxonomy): domain Eukaryota; kingdom Viridiplantae; phylum Streptophyta; class Magnoliopsida; order Solanales; family Solanaceae; genus Nicotiana; species Nicotiana noctiflora. Next base: position 83,407 of record JASVEL010010276.1, read on the forward strand.
TGTGCCTAAGAAGATTTTAGTATTCCATTTGGAGAAAATCAAGAATAAGATCTTTGAGACAAACAAGATAACATTTTCAGATAATGAGTTGCCACTTGAAGGAACAGAGCATAACAAAGCGTTATATTTTACAGTCAAGAGTGAAGAATCTGTAGTTACTCGTGTTCTGGTGGACAACGGGTCAAGTGCCAAAATGTTCCCACTCTCAACCTTGGGAAAGATGAAGGACAATCCGGATAGAATTCATTGGAATAGCGTATGTGTACGGGGCTTTGATGGAGGTGGCAAGAATACTGTATGAGACATTGTGCTGGAGATTACTATCGGACCGGTGGACTTCACTATGGAGTTCCAAATGATAGATGTTGTTGTTTCTTACAATCTGTTATTGGGACGTCCGTGGATCCACGCAGCAAAAGTTGGACCATCCTCTCTACATCAGATGGTAAAATTTGAATGGGAACAACAGGAGATCATAATGCATGGAGAGGATGATGTCTGCAATACTATGACACCGTTCGAAGAAACTGAAGGAGATAAGGGCCCGTGGGTATCAAGTCATGGATGTTGTGGTGGTGAATAAAATATCTGAAGGGGAGAACATACCGATTCCCACAGTGGCTCCTACAGCAGTGATGGTAGCCAAGGAAATGATAAGAAATGGGTTTGCACCGGGGAAAGGTCTAGGTGTAACTCTACAAGGTATAACACAACCAATCCACTTGCCGGCAGTAATGACACTTTTGGTCTTGGTTTTAAGCCTACTGTTGATGATATCCAAAGAGCCAAGAAAATGAAGAAGAAAATTTGGTCCCTCCCAAAGCCTATCTCAAAACTATCTGATTTCTTTACTAGGCCTGGTGCACGAAGACATTTGGCGACTGTTATGCCAAGTTGCGCTGAAATAAAACCGGATGTGGAACTCCTAGCAAGGTTTGAGATGCTATTTGAATATGTGAATGTGTTGGAGATGGGTGAGGGACCGAGTAAAATGGATGTTCAGTTCATGGGACCCGGCATTGCGCTTAATAACTGGGAAGCTACTCCTCTTCTGATCAGGAGGGAGTTGTGGTAGTTAGCTTTAAATATTTCATTTCCCCAAAAGTTGTTTTGTTTTGTAATCCCACACACCATCAAAAACAAATGTATCCAATGCTTGTTACCTTTTCAAAGAAATGCAATTTCTTTCTTTCTTCCATTTTTGCCTTATTTTATTTTTCTTCTTTTGTACAGTTCAATATTTGCTGATTTCAATGATATGTCATGCATGAAGGATTCACGATCCAGTCTAGATAATCGAATAGTTATACAGGAAATTGAAATTGAACATGAAGTATGATATGAGGATGATGAAATACTGGAGGAAATCAGTATAGATTTGAATCATTATGAGGAAAAACCCAAACCGAACTTAAATGAGACAGAATCTATTAATCAGGGAAGTGAGGAGAATGTCCGAGAAACAAAAATTAGTGTACATTTAGAGGCTTCCCTCAGAGAAGATTTAATCAAGTTGTTACATGAGTACAAGGACATATTTGCTTGGTCCTATGATGACATGCCCGGGCTCAGTACTGATCTGGTGGTACATAAATTGCCCATTTATCCGAAATGCCGGCTGGTAAAACAGAAGCTAAGAAAGTTTAAAACGTACATCAGCGTGAAAATAAAAGAAGAAGTTAATAAGAAATTTAAGGCGAAGGTTATACATGTCACTAAATATCCCACCTGGTTAGCTAATGTCGTGCTAGATCCGAAGAAGGATGGAAAAACCAGGGTGTGCGTTGATTACAGGGACCTTAATAAAGCTAGTCCAAATGATGATTTTCCATTTCCAAATATCTACATACTGATTGACAATTGCATCAAGCATGAAATTGGCTCTTTTATGGACTGTTATGCGGGCTATCATCAGATCCTGATGGACAAAGCAAATGCAGAAAAGACAGCCTTTATCACGCCTTGGGGAACATATTGTTATAGGGTGATGCCGTTTGGGTTGAAGAATGTCGGAGCTACATATATGAGGGCGATGACCACTATGTTTCATGACATGATGCACCGAGAGATAGAAGTATATGTGGACGATGTCATCATTAAGTCCAAAAAGCAATGTGGCCATGTCAAAGATTTGAGAAAGTTTTTCCAGAGGCTCCGAAGATATAATCTCAAGCTCAATCCAGCAAAGTGTGCTTTCGGGGTGCCTTCAGGAAAGTTATTGGAGTTTATAGTAAGCCAACGTGGTATTGAATTGGATCCGTCAAGATAAAAGCAATCCAGAATTTGCCTCCGCCGAAGAATAAGAATGAAGTGATGAGTTTATTGGGCAGACTGAATTATATCAGCAGGTTCATTGCTCAATTGACGTCAACATGTGAGCCTATTTTCAAACTGTTGAAGAAAGATGCTGCGGTAAATTGGACTGACAAGTGCCAAGAAGCCTTTGACAAGATTAAGGAATATTTGGCCAATCCTCCAGTATTAGTTCTTCTGGAACCTGGAAGACCTCTGATCTTGTATTTGACTGTGTTAGATAATTTTTTTGGATGCGAACTGGGGTAACATGATGAGACGGGAAAGAAAAAGCAGGCGATACATTACCTCAATAAAAAGTTCACATCTTACGAGGTGAAATACACATAATTGGAGAGAACGAGTTGTTCTCTAACCTGGGTTGCTCAAAAACTAAAAGATTACCTGTCAGCTTATACCACATATATGATATCACGGTTGGATCCGTTGAAATATATATTTCAGAAGCCTATGCCTACAGGAAGAGTTGCTAAATGGCAAATTCTTCTCACAGAGTTGGAATTGGATTTGTACTTATTTCAGAAACCAATCAGCATTATCCCTTTACCGCTCAGCTTCGATTTTTATGCACCAACAATATGGCTGAATATGAAGCATTCATATTGGGATTGAGGATGGCAATAGATATGGGTGTTCAAGAGATTTTGGTCATGGGTGACTCGGATCTCTTGATACATCAGATTCAGGGAGAATGGGAGACCAAAGATTTAAAGTTGATACCTTATCGACAATGTCTACATGAACACTCCTAGAGATTTCATTCTATAGAGTTCAAACACATCCCAAAAATGCACAATAAAGCAGCAGATGCTCTGGTCACATTATCCTCCATGTTGCTTCATCCAGATAAAGCTTATGTAGATCCACTACAGATACAGGTGCGTGATCAAAATGCTTATTGTTTTGCTGTGGAAGAAGAACTTGATGGAGAGCCATGGTATCATGATATCAAAGAATACTTGAGGATAGGAAAGTACCCAGAACAAGCCACTGGAGATCAAAAAAAGGCTATAAGACGATTGGAAAATGGATTTTTCCTCAGTGGAGGGATTATATATAAAAGAACACCAAATTTGGGGCTATTAAGATGCATAGATACGCAGCAAGCTGACACAATTATGGCTGAGGTACATGCGGGAGCTTGCGGACCTCATATGAGCGGATACATTTTAGCCAAGAAAATACTGAGAGCAGGATATTATTGGCTCACCATGGAGCATGATTATATTAGGTATGTGGGGAAATGCCATCACTGTCAAATACACAGAGATTTGATTCACTCTCCACCCTATGAGTTACATATAATGTCTGCACCTTGGCCATTCGTTGCCTGGGGCATGGATGTCATCGGACCAATAGAGCCTGCAGCATCTAATGGGCACAGATTTATCCTAGTCGTGATTGATTATTTCACCAAATGGGCAGAGGCGAAGACATTTAAGGCAGTGACCAAGAAGGCGATGGTGGATTTCGTGCATGCAAATATCATATGTCGCTTTGGAATTCCTAAAGTGATTATCACATATAATAGTGCAAATATGAACAGTCACCTCATGGAAGAAGCATTTCAAAGATTCAAAATCATGCATCATAACTCCACACCTTACAGGCCTAAAGCGAATGGAGCAGTAGAAGCTGCGAATAGGAATATAAAGAAGATTCTCAGAAAAATGGTGGAAGAGTCAAGGCAATGGCATGAAAAATTACCGTTCGCTCTTATGGGTTATCACACAACCGTACGTACTTCAATCGGTGCCATACCCTACTCATTGGTGTATGGAACATAGGCAGTTCTACCCGCAAAAATTGAGATACCATCTCTTCGAATCATAGTTGAGGCTGAAATTGATGATGATGAATGGGTAAAAGCCCGGTTGGAACAATTCAATTTGATTGACGAAAAGAGGATAGCAGCAGTTTGCCATGGGCAATTATATCAGCGGAGAATGGCCAGAGCATACAATAAAAAAGTACGTCCGCGGAAATTTGAAGTGGGACAATTAGTATTGAGACGTATTCTGCCGCATTGGCTAAAGCGAAAGGCAAATTTGCACCGAACTGGCAAGGACCATTCATGGTATCACGGGTATTGTCCAATGGAGCTCTATATCTCACAGATGTTGAAGGAAAATGTGTAGAGACTTCTATCAACTCAGATGCAGTCAAGAGATATTATGTATGATTGCTTTTTCATTTGTATAATTGTATTTGTCATAATTTTGGAATTGAAATGATGAAGGCATTTTATTCTCTATCCAAACACTTTATCCATTGACATCCCCATTGAGCCTTATTTATTTTATTCTTTCATATCCCTCTCTCGGAATCATTCATGTTGCAAGAAAAAAAATGAAAAAATGATGATGAAAAGAAAAAAAAGAGAAAGAAAAAGAAAAAGAAAAAAAGAGAAAGAGACAAAAGAAAAAAAAGAAAAAAAAATTCAAATACAAATAAAAGAAAAATGCATACAAAAGACAAAAGAAAATCGAAAAAAAGTCAAGACGCAACAATGAATATGAACGTAGTTCGAACTACGTTTTGACTTGATCCCAAAAGGGTACGTAGGCAGCCTCTTTAAGGTTCTGTCATGATAAAAATAAAATCCGAGATTCCCCACATATTGAAACTGGGGCAGAAGTTATGTTTGTGATTCCGAGAGTTGTAAATATTTTGAACCCTCATTAAAATTTTGAGCCTTTTATACCCTTCTTTCTGAACCCATCCAAAAGCCACATTACAGTACATTACAAGAAAATGACAATACATTGAGAATAAGGAAAATATGGCATGGACATTACCCGGTGTTTCGGAAAATAAAAGAACAAAAAGAAAAATAAAATGAAAGAGTCTTATCGGTGAAAAACCTTAATCGGCACCGTAAGGCGATTGTGAGATTGAGAGAATAAAAATGAGAGAGTCTTATCGGTGAAAACCTTAATCGGCACCGTAAGGCGAGTATGAGATTGAGAGAATAAATGAGAGAGTCTTATTGGTGAAAACCTTGACCGGCACCGTAAGGCGACTGTGAGGACTATTTTGTGAAAGAAGAAAAACAGCAAAAATAAGATTGGTTTGGGTTGAAGGAAGAATGGAGTCAAGATAGTAATAATTCGATCGGACAGACTAGGTCGGAGTTTAAATATATGGCATGGTCAAAGAAATCAACCATCATACCCAGATAAGTTCTGTCTCTACTCCAAACTACCCTTACCCCTTTCAAATTCATATTTTTCTGCATTTCATTGATCAAAAACCAGTTGCCCAATGAAAGCTAACTACCAGCTTCTCATGTTAAGAGGCATAATAACGCTGGGTCAGAGAGAAAAATAAAAGAAAAAAAAACAAAAGGATGGCAATCAAAGCCAACGAAAAATAAAAAAAAGAGAAAAAAAAACAAAATAAACATAGGAAGAAGATTACAGAAGAAAAGTGGAAGAAATCTAGCAAAGGGATGCATAGCGGAATAAAGCAAGAAGAGGCAGGCAATGGAAGCAAAATCAACGAAATGCTAGTTGCCAACATTTTATAACTATTAAGATTGTTCTTTGATTTAGACAGGAACAAAAAGATTCAAATTCTCGCTAATCACTTTAAAGTGAAAGTGACCAATGTCGAAGAATAAAAACACAAAAAAAAGTACAGCAATAAAAGGAGGAATCTGTAGAGGATGACTCATTTAAGCATCAAGAAAATTACCCAAAAAACAGCAAGGAGGTGTTGTCTTTTCGAAACTCATATCCCAGTTATCAAACTGAGGGAATATTTTCTGCATTTTCATTTTCATGCATCAGGCGCCCACCTGGATAACAAGGGAATATTTTCTACATTTTTATTTTCATGCATCAGGCGCCCACCTGGATAACAATGGAATACTTTCTGCATTTTTATTTTCATGCATCAGGCGCCCACCTGGATAACAAGAGAATATTTTCTGCATTTTTATTTTCATGCATCAGGCGCCCACCTGGATAACAAGGGAATATTTTCTGCATTTTCATTTTCATGCATCATGCGCCCACCTGGCTAACAAGGGAATATTTTTTGCATTTTTATTTCGGTTCAGGCGCCCACCTGTATAACAAGGGAATACATTTCTGCAATTTTAATTTTTGTTCAGGCGCCCACCTATATAACAAGGGAATACATTTCTGCAATTTTAATTTTTGTTCAGGCGCCCACTTGTATAACAAGGGAATACATTTCTGCACTCTGAATTTGTTTTATCTAACATGAGTAACACCATGACATATGAAAAGCCCACACTGGGGCAGAGGAAAAGTTTTCATTATTTTTGTTTTTGTTTTAAATAAGTATCAACCTGGAAGCAGGGAAAACAATTGGAAGTCACACCGAAGGGAAAAAAGCAATTATCAGAAATAAGAAAATAAATCAAAAATCAACAAAAAGAAGGATGATGGCATAAGAGATGGAAAAGCAATGAAGAATAAGAAGATAAGAAGTAGATAGGAATCATTGTAATTCATAGGATTATAGCTTAGAATAGCTTCTTCATTTTTCATTTTATCCCTGGTGTAATAAGGAGTTAGTTAGTGGTCATAGCAACAGTAAAGTCTTGGTAATTTCAAACTACCAGACCTTCCCGAACTATACTGACCAGATTCCTGTTTAGCTCAGGATATGTAGGCAACCTCTAAAGCAGGGTGCGGTCAAAAGGTTTTCCAAAATGCTTTTACGGAATGTGCCAATGTGCAAAAATCTCTCATTTCTACTCACTTGTCTTTGCACCGAAACTCTTCGTGTTCCCGAGCAAAGAGGGGCAGCAACTGTGAGCACGTGATTTTTGCCCTAGGCAAATAAATTTCAATATTAAAATAAATAAGATTTTTGATTTGCAATTATGTGCTTAATTGAAATAAAGTGTGCTTGTGATTGAAACAATGTGAAATCAAAAAATTAAAAAAAAAAGGTTAATTAGAAAATGTCACAAAAAAATAAAGGAATTAAAGAAAATTAAACAAAAAATACAAATATACAAGAAAATTAAAGAAAAATAGCAAAAATGTCATAAAAATACCAGGAAAAAAATAGGAAAATAAAAGAGAAGTAATAATTGAAAAGAATACAAAAGGAGAAAAATAAAATATAACAAGGAAAATAAAAAAAATAGTTAAATACACAAAAATTACATAAGGAATACAATAATTAGGCCAAAATTCAAGCCCAAAATACATCAGCCCAAAAGACTACATTATCAAGTCCAAATAATAAATAAAACGACGGTGTTTCAAATGATTAAATCCGGGTCGTCCATATAATTGATCAAATGGATAATATTGAATCTTCTTAAATAAAATAAACGGCGTAGTATTGGTAATTTAATCCTTTGGTAGTATTTGAGCCTCTTAGGGTTTTTCTATAAGTCTATACATGAATTTGTTGTGAGTATGCTTCTTAATGTCGAATTTGTTAACTATGCCTAAGTCTGAAGTTATGAGTTAGTTAATTGAGATTCAACCATTATCTAATTTCTCTCTGAGTTTTGGTTAATTGATAAGTGATTTCTGATTGTGGCTATATGTGCAAATTGACATAAGTTGGATTTATTTGTAATAGATTCATATGTTAGACTATGATCAGTCTTACTGTGCTTTAGGGTATTAGTTATAGCTGTAATAGACAAATGATTAGTAAACTGGCTAGTATTGAAAGTAAACTAATCTGGCTACAATTAAAATGACTTAAGACTATTTGATTAATATAGCCACCCCTGAGACATTGGAGTGGCTAATTCTGCAAGTCTAAGTCTAAATAATAAAGTGGCTAATTCTGCAAGTCTAAGTAATAAAGTGACTAATTCTGCAAGTCTAAATAGAAGCAGACTAGTCGTGCAATTCAATCTAATTAAGCTAAGTAGTAATAAAGGCTACATTTTAAGGTCGGAAACAATTAAAAAGGTTAAAATTGAAAAGAACTAAGATTAAAAATTGGCCAAGTCTTAAATGATTTATAAATGATGGCCAGCAGTTGTGAGTACATGATTTTTGCACTAGGCAAATAAATTCCAAAATAAAAATAAATAATATTTTTGGGTGCAATTACATATTTTGATTAAGATTAGATACATTTGTGTGATTGCATAACTAGAAATTAAAATTAGAAAATCAAAAAACTATAGGTTAAATACTTGCATTTCTTGAATTAATTAGTTTAAAAGAAAAGAAAATCAAAAATGAAAATAGCTTTAATTAGCGGAAAATAAAAAAAATATAGTAGAAAATTGCCAAAAAATATCAGAAAATTAGTGAAAGTAGGAAATTAACTAACTTAGATAATACAAAAAGGAAAAAATGAAAATACAAAAAGAAATTACCTCAAAATAATTAAAAATACCAAAACACACACACACACACATATATATATATATATATATATATATATATATATATATATATATATATATATATATATATATATATATATATATATATATATATGTGTGTGTGTGTGTGTGTGTGTGTGTGTGTGTGTGTGTGTGTGTAATAAGAACTGGGCCAAATAACATCTGAAATGTTGGCCCAATGCTGATGGCCCAAAGAGCCGGTCCAATTGGTTTAGGTCAAAACAATCTAAGTCGTTCATTAGGCCAAATCCAACGGCTGAGATAATTAATATGAATTATTTAATTTGGCCAAATTCAAGATCGAATCTGAGCCGTCCGTTTAAGCTGATCTAACGGATGAAAGCTTTGGTCTCATTACAAACGAGACGACGTCGTTTTAGTAACGTTAGTCTTGACCGTTGATCATCAGAGATTCAACGGCCAAGATCTCCTTGTTGGCCACGAGTATATATAGCTTTGGTCTCGTTGAGACCGGTCATTTTGCACACCTCCAAACCCTAGCCGCCAAGTTCCTCTCTTCTTCTTCAATCCTCTTCTCTGCAACTTTGCCGACCATGGAGGCCACCACCTTCCACGGTGGTCTCCAGCCACACCCCACCCCCTCATCTTCTCTTATCTTCTTCTTCATCTCAAACCCCACCCAAAACTCCGAGAAAACCCTAAAAACCTTCCACCTTCTTGAAACTCCGGTCATCAGAGTTCATCTCCGGTGATCTCAACCTATGAGAACCACCCCAAGCTTAACACCACAGAGCCGCCTCAGCCTGATCTATCCCCCCACACCCTTGTTTTCCCTCGAATCATCCCCCATCTTCTCGAATATCCAAAAGAAAGTCGCCGAAACCCTAACTCCGGCGACTCAAACCAAGTCCCCTCCCAAGATCTCATCTTTTCTCCCCTGTGAACACCCCCTCCAAACCAAAACCTCAAAATACTTCATCTTGAAGTCTAACAAGAAATACAGAAAAAAAAGAAATAAAGAAAAAGAGAAAAGAAGTCTGAAAAAGAAAGTGAAAAAAAGAAAGGGGAAATGGAAGCTCAGGGGACCGGCCCTGCAAAGCTAAGTTCCCCTCCCTCTCTATGTTTGGCTTGCCTTCTTTTTGTCTGCTCATTTCATGTTTTCTTCTGTTTTGTTATATCTTATTGTTTTGATCTTGTTTGTTTCTTTATTTTAAAGATTTGATCTTGATATCCCTGTTCTTCTTCATTTTTCGGTTTGTATTTAGGGTTTCTTATTTGTTGTTTTTTCAACATCTTTTCTGATTGTTCTGCATGCTAGCTTAGCCGTTTGATTCTCATTCTTTTTCATCTTTATACTAGGGATTTTTTCTTCTGTTGGTTTATAGTATCTCTTCTGTTTTTCTTATTTTGCTAAATGGCATGCTTAAAATTGGGTTTGATCTTCTAAAATCTGAGTTAGTGATTCTGCCTCTCTTTTCTATCACTTTCGCATGATAGATTTAGGGATTTTCTTCATTGTTTCTCCATTTCTTCTGTTCTTCATCTTCATTTTATCTATCACGTGCATATATCAAGCTAGGGTTAGTATTTGGAAAGTGGATTCTGATTACCATTCTTATGTTACTTGACTGCTTTATGAGATCTAGTCTCTATTGAGTCTATGTCCATGAACTTTAAGTGTTTTGGGTCTTTTAGTGAATCATTCAATATAAAATGGTTATAACTAAAGCCTGATTGATGTTTAATTGGCACTTTGCTACATGAAATTGAGTTATATGAATTGATTGATTAAGATTCAACATTATCAAACTTCTCTTCTGAGTTTTAATTGATTGATGAACAATGTTTGGTTTCATTTGGCTATGTGTGCAATTGTATGTTGAAATGGCTCGGTTTGCAATAGTTTTATGTTAGTATGAGCAGTGTTAATGCCCATCAAGCTTAGGGGAATTGGTTATAGCTGCAATAGTACTAAGTCTCATAAATGGCTAGTTTTGAAATAGGTTAATATTGAAAATCAAATAAAAAATAGGTTACAAGTTAAATAAGTGACCAAGAGTGGTCAATTTTGCAATTGACCAACTCTGCAAGGTCCTTCACATACTGGCCCACCCTTAAATGGGCTAGTTGTGTAAATTGGTTTAAGTTTGAAAGTTCAGACTTACCAAGGCTCAAATTTAGCCCTGAATCACAGGTGGCTAGGCCTGCAAAAGCCAAGTCTCAACATGAGATTGGCTAAGTTTTAAATAGTTTAAGTATAACAACAAAGTAGGCTAGTCCTGCAATTAGCTTAAAAATGAAATAAAAGTCTTTAATTAATAGAAAATGCAACAAAATTGGTTAAAATTGAAATAGTTCTTCAAGTTAAAATTGGCCAGTCCTTAAATACCAATGCAAGGATTGGCCCTTAATTAAATAAATTGAAAAATGTTGAAAACCTGACCTAGGTAGGTCAGGTAATTCAGCTTTGTCCTTAAGGGCATCAAGGGATTACAAATTGGTAAAATGGTAGATTAAATAGAGCATATAGGGACATAGGAGTCATTTGTGCTCCTGATTTCTGCAATTTTCCAGAGATTTAGGGGTATAGTGGTCTCATTAAAAAGGAAAATCAGTAAAAATCCATAACTAGTAGGGACACTTTGGTAAAAGCTTAAGAATAGAATAAAAAAGAACCTTCCAGCACATGCTGGAAGGGATCTTGTAACATAATTGGGGTGTAAAGTGTAGATTTAGTGAGTTTTAAGGGGAGGGAAATGGAATTAACTCCTATTCTTTCCCCCCAAGAAATCTGCCAATCTCAACCTATAAATACCCTCTAATAAGGCTGATAAAAGGTGGTTTTTTTGGAAGATGGAAATTCAGGAAAAAATATAGAGATATAAGGCTGGTTTTTCAAGAGAAAAATTCGAAGTGAATACAATAGCAAATAGCAAATAGTTTTCTGCATAGTTCGAGTGAGAATCACTGGTTAAGCAATTTGTTTGAGGGATTTCTACTCGATTTCTTCTGGGATTTCTTATTTGTTGTTGTTGTGTTGTCCTGCTCGTTTGAAATTCAGTCCAACACTATTGCATTGCCTTGCTTGAGTCTATTGTTGTTGCTTGCTCTTGTCTCCCTTAGAACTCATCGGCTTCATTTTTGCTGAACCAGGTACATTCCCTGTTCGACTGAAGATGTAATGCTGAAACAGTTAATGAAATGAAGTTCAAGTGTTGAAATCAATTGTTATTCTGTATTTTAATTTATTCTTTTGATTAATAGCTTAATGTAGCTTAGATCTGTATTTTTATGTAGTATGGCATGTATAAGCAGAAAAACAAAACAAAAACAATGTAATAGCTAGTATTATTGTAGTAGTATAGTCATAGATAGCATATCACCTAGTAAAAGTAGGTAGAACTCTTAAAAACAAGTCAATTAACTATAGTCTAAATTGCTAACAGCTCTATCACAGTCGTAGTATAAGTCATGTTCATATAGTTAATCGCATCTATGAATCAGTATATAGATACAAATAGGTTCAAAAGGAGAAAAACAGTTAAAGGAAATAACGAGTCATTCGCAACTGGGTATGCGATAATGAATAAGTACAAATCCTAGAAAATCCAGTAATATAATCTCGTGTATATATCATTAATCACTTAGCCTTAGATAATCTGGTTATCATTAGTAAGTAATTGGACTGTTGAAATAATGTCTCATATAGTTGAATCGCTTTTTCTCTTAATTTCTTAGTTAAGTAAGTTCAACACTGGCATAGGACATTTAGCAGAAAACAAAAGAATAAGAGTAGTTGATTCACATATACATTAGTTAGTTGTAATCTAGAATTAACATTGATCATCTTGTACAGTGGTTTTCCTTTTTTCTGATAAATAAAAGTATTTTGATCTCATTCTTTGTGACGACCCAAAGGGTCATCACTTATTTAATTAATCATTTCGAGCTTCTGAGGCCTTGAAAACCTCATTCTATGTTGCCTCGATTTACGTGCACGATCCGAGCATGTAGCCGGAAAGATTTTTTTTTTATAGAAAATATGAATTCTATGAGAAATTTGGATAAAAATGATATTAATATTGATATGGTTGACTTCGGTTAACGTTTTTGGTAAACTGATCCGGACCCGAGATTTGATAGTCCCGAAAAGTCCGTAGGAAAATATGGGACTTGGACATGCGTCCGGAGTCGAATTCTGAGGCATAGAGCCCAAGTTATGAATTTTTATGTGAAATTGTTTTTGATGCAATTATTAAAGGAAGTAAATTAATTGACCTTGGTATCGGGCTCGTATTTTGGTTCCGACGCCCGGTACAAGTCTTAAATATTATATATGTGATTTCTATAAAGTTTGGTGACATTTGGATGTCGTTTGAGATGTTTTGGACCTCGAGTCCCAAGTTTGAAAGTTTTGAAAACTAAAGGTATGAAAATCATGCATTTGAGGCTTGATTTGATGAAAACGAGGTGATATTGGCGATGTGATCGCACGAACAAGTTCATAATGTATTTTTGAGGTTATGTGCATATTTGGTTAGGAGCCCCGAGGGCTCGGGTGAACTTTGGATAGGCCACGAGATCAATTTTTCATGTTAGAAGTTGCTGTCCGCAACTGGTCTGCAGAGTTCGCAAATGCGAACTCCCCACTATTCTGCAGAGTTCGCAAATGCGAACAATAGTTCGCAAATGCGAACTCCCCCTATTGTGCCTGTGTTCGCAAATGCGAACAATAGTTCGCAAATGCGAACTTGACCCTACTGTGCCTTTGTTCGCAAATGCGAACTATAGTTCGCAAATGCGAAGTCGCCACTATTCTGCCTGGGTTCGCAAATGCGAACAATAGTTCGCAAATGCGAACTCCCCACTATTCTGCAGAGTTCGCAAATGCGAACAATAGTTCGCAAATGCGAACTCCCCCCTATTGTGCCTGAGTTCGCAAATGCGAACAATAGTTCGCAAATGCGAACTTGACCCTACTATGCTTGTGTTCGCAAATACGAGCTATAGTTCGCAAATGCGAACTGGCCACTATTCTGCCTGGGTTCGCAAATGCGAACAATAGTTCGCAAATGCGAACCTCCCCATATTTAGCCTGTGTTCGCAATTGCGAACAATAGTTCGCAAATGCGAACTTCCCACTTTTGCCTTGGCTTCGCAAATGCGAAGAAAAGTTCGCAAATGCGAACTTCCCACCCTTAGCTTATTTTTGAAACTCCAGAAATTGGTCGGGGTTCGCAATTGCGAACCCATGTTCGCAAATGCGAACACAGAGACCTGAAAAACACGAATTTCAGTCATTTCTTCACATTTTACAAAACCAAAACACCCATTTGCGATTCTTCAAGGATTTTTTCTTCATCAAAACGATTGTAAGTCACTTTTTACTTAATTCTTTCAATTCCTAACATCATTAAACATGTTTTTCATAAGGAATCAAAGATTTTCATCGTAAAATTCTTGTTTTTGTTAGAAAATAGGGTTTTTCATAAATTGGGGAATTGGACCTCGAATTGAGGTCCGATTTTGAAACAAATTATATATATGAACTCGTGGGGGAATGGGTAACCGGATTTTGGTCATAATCCCGAATTCCGACCATGTGGGCCCGGGGTTGAAATTCACTATTCATGGCAGAATGTTGTAAAAGTTGTATTTGGTATTAAGAATTGGTTTGTTGAGTAGAATTGATGATATTAAATCAATTGTGTATAGATACGGTTGGATTGGAGCCAAATTGAAAGAAAAGACATTTCCACAGAGTGAATTGCTCATAAGCATTCGAGGTAAGTGTTTGTTCTATCCTAGCTTGAGGGAATAGGATTATGTGTTATGTGTTATGTGATCGAGTGCGGTGTATGGGCTGTGGTGACGAGCATCCATACACCGGCGTCTAGTATGACCGTGAGTCGTTGAAAAATGATTATTTTGAGATATATTACAGATGAATTGTTATTGTTCTCCCTTGTTGGGACTTGTTGTGAAGATAATTATTGATTGCCCTTGATGGGACGATTTATGAATTGTTGTTTCTTTCTTTGCCCTTAACCGTGATTGTTATTTGGGTGAGGAAGAGTGATAATGCACGAAGGGTGATGCCGTGCCATGTTTATTTATTTATGCACGAAGGTTAATGCCGTGCCATGTTTATTTAATGATTATGCACGAAGGATCATGTTGTGCCCTCTGTTATTGAACCATGTACGAAGGATCATGCCGTACTATGGATGTGAGGATGAGAGTAAAAGCACGAAGGGTGATGCCGTGTACTTTATCTGTTTATTATGTGAGGATGAGAGTAAAAGCACGAAGGGTGATGCCGTGCAACTGCTTGCTATTTCTTGAATTGATATTACTTGTGTTTACATTATACTTTGTTTTTCCTTGTGAAATTATTAACTGTGGTTAATTGTTGAATTCTTTAAGGTATTCCTTATTGTGTTAATAGTTGATTATTTCTCGTTATTTGTGGTGTACATATATATAGAACTGCGCAGGTTTATGTGAGTGTCCGGTCCTAGGCTTGTCACTACTTCGCCGGGATAGGCCAGGCACTTACCAGAACATTGGGTCGGATTGTGCTGATACTACAATTATGTGCGTTTTTGCACAGGTCCAGGTTACGATCAGGAGCAGCAGCAGCAGTAAATAGATTGCGTGGGAGTTGATCATATTTGAGACCGAGGTAGCTTGCGGACGTCCGCAGGCCCGGCGTCTCTCTCTTTATTTATGTTATTAGCTGGAGTCTCTTTGTTCCGAGACAAACAGAATTATGTTATATTTCTTTCAGACTTTTATGTGTAGTATTCCATAGTAGTTCGTGAGTTGGTGACTCCACGTCTTGGGTAGAGGATTTCAGTATGATTTTCACCTTGTGATTTGTTATTTCCATTTCGATAAAGTATTCCGCATTTATTTAATTAAAATTGTGTTAAAAACAGGAGAGTATGAATACAGTGGCTTGCCTAGCTACCACGAGTAGGCGCCATCACGATCCCGATGTTGGGGGAAAAATCCGGGTTGTGACAGTTGGTATCGAGCTCTAGGTTACATAGGTCTCACCACTCACGAACAAGCTTAGTAGAGTTTGAGAGGTAGGTACGGAGACGTCCGTACTTGTCCTCCAAAGTCTATTGAGTTAGGAAAGAGTCTCTCATTTGTTCTTTCTTGTCGTGCGACTTGTTCCTCAATTACCGATTGAATTTCTATTCTGTCCTTTCGCAGATGGTGAGGACACGCGCTTCTTCGTCCGCTGACCAGCAGCCCGAGCCCCAGGCAGCTCCCGTGAGGGGCAGGGGCCGAGGCCGTATCAGAGGCCGTGGTAGGGGCAGAGCTCAGTCCCCAGCAGCTACTCCGGAGGTGGAGCCTCATATTGAGATTGGCGAGGAGGTTCTAGTCCCAGCAGCTCCAGTTGGCCCAGCTCAGGTCCCAGGAGAGGCTTTATTTACCCCGGATCTTCGGGATGCTTTGGTCAGAATAGCGGGATTCATGGACAGCATTGCCAGAGCGGGTTTATTATCAGTTGCCCCAGCCACTTCTCAGGCTGGAGGAGGGGCCCGGACTCCTATTGCTCATACTCCGGAGCCAGTAGCTCCTCAGCCTCAAGCACCAGTAGTTCAGCCAGCTGTGGCTGGCCACTCAGTCAGGTACCACGACTCATGCCGGTGATGGAGCGGCCATGACTTCTGATTCGTTATGGAGGCTTGATCGGTTCTCCAAGCTATTTACCACTACATTCAGTGGAGCCGCATCAGAGGATCTTCAGGACTTTTTATTCAGTTGCCATGAGATTCTCAAGACTATGGGGATCGTGGAGACAAACGAAGTTGACTTATGTACCTTCAGACTTGCGGGATCCGCCAAGACTTGGTGGAGAGATTATTGCTTGACTCGACCAGCAGGGTCCCCAGCTTTATCATGGGACCAGTTTGCGGAACTATTTATGGAGAAGTTTCTCCCTGCTACTCGGAGGGATGTACTTCGGAGGCAGTTTGAGCGCCTCCATCAGGGCACTATGACAGTTACACAGTATGAGACAAGATTTATCGACTTGGCTCGTCATGCAGTGGTGATACTTCCCACGGAGCGGGAGAGGGTCCGCAGATTTATAGATGGGCTTAATCGGCCGATTAGACTCCAGATGGCTATGGGCGTGGGGAGTGAGTTATTCTTCAGATAAGAGGCCTCGTCATTCAGGCAGGTTTGGTGGTTCTTCCTCCGGTGGCAGAGAATCCTTTGATAGAGGCCGCTCTTCCGTGCCTTTTCATTCCGCCCTTCGAGCTTCTCAGGGTGGACCGGGTGATCGCGGTCTCGTGGGCATCATTCGGACCGTCTCCTATTAATGCTCGGCCTCTTCGCAGTGTTCGTGGAGGCCATTCAGGTCGTCGGGGCCAGCAGCCCTATCGGTCCAAGAGTTGCTACGGTTGTGGTGACCCGTGTCCATTTTATCGAGAATTGCCCTATAGCAGCGGGCAACTCTCGGCCAGCGAGGTCCTCGTCCTATGATTCGAGGCCCCAGCTGACCCTCAGCCCTGCCCAGCCAGCCGCAGGCGGGGGTAGAGATTATAGAGGTGGAGGTCGAGACCGTAGAGGTGGAGACCGTCCAGCCGAAGGTAGAGGTCAGCCAGTTGATGGTCGTCCTAGAGACGCAGTTCAGAGGGGAGGTGCAGATCCCCGATTCTATGCCTTACCAGCTAGGCCAGAGGCGGAGGCATCAGATGCCGTGATTACAAGTACCATTCTTGTTTGTGGCAGAGGTGCTTCAGTGTTATTTAACCCTAGGTCTACATATTCATATGTGTCTTCCTACTTCACACCGTATTTGGTCGTGCCTAGCTATACTCTTGATATTCCAGTGTATGTGTCTACACCAGTGGGTGACTCTATTGTAGTCGACCGGGTGCATCATTCGTGCGTAGTTATCTTTGGGGGTCTTGAGACCCGTGTTGATCTGTTGCTTTTGGATATGGTAGATTTTGATGTCATATTGGGGATGGACTGGTTGTCCCCATACCATGCTATTCTTGATTGTCATGCTAAGACTGTCACCTTAGCCTTGCTAGAATCACCCCGATTAGAGTGGAAGGGTACCTCAAGCCACTCCGTTCGCATTGTTATTTCTTATGTTAAGGCTCGACGTATGGTCGAGAAGGGGTGTCTAGCTTATTTGGCTTATGTTCGTGATTCCAGCGCAGAAGTTCCTTCCATTGATTCTGTTCCCGTTGTGATAAATTTCCCAGACGTGTTTCTAGCAGACCTATCGGGCATGCCATCTGACACAGATATTGATTTTTGGTATTGATCAAGTTCCGGTACTCGGCCCATCTCTATTCCTCCCTATCATGTGGAACCAGCTGAGTTAAAGGAATCGAATGAGCAACTTCAGGAACTCCTAGATAAAGGGTTCATTTACCCCAGTGTTTCTCCCTGGGGAGCACCTGTATTATTTGTAAAGAAGAAGGATGGCTCGATGCGGATGTGTATTGATTAATGGCAGTTAAACAAGGTGACTATCAAAAATAAATATCCACCGCCGAGGATTGATGATTTGTTTGACCAGCTCCAGGGAGCGAGGGTATTCTCTAAGATAGACTTGAGGTCGGGCTACCATCAGCTGAAGATCAGGGCGGCTGACATTCCTAAGACGACCTTTCGCTCTAGATATGGGCATTATGAGTTCTTGGTCATGTCCTTCGGGTTGACCAATGCCCCGACAGCATTCATGGAGTTGATGAATCGGGTATTCAAGCCTTACTTAGATCCGTTCGTGATAGTCTTCATAGATGACATCCCTGGTATACTCCCGCAGCCAGGAAGAGCACGAGCAACACCTCAGAGTGGTTCTTCAGACTCTGAAAGATAACCGGCTATATGCCAAATTTTCTAAATGTGAGTTCGGCCGAGTTCGGTAGCATTTCGGGTCACATTGTATCCGTGGAAGGTATTCGGTAGACCCAAAGAAGATTGAGGCGGTCCGGAATTGGCCTCGACCAGCTTCAGTGACCGAGATCGGGAGTTTCTTGGGGTTAGAAGGTTACTACCGTCGTTTTGTAGAGGGGTTTTCTTCTATTGCAGCCCCGATGACCAGATTGACCCAGAAGGGTGTCCAGTTTCAGTGGTCAGAGGAGTGTGAGGCGAGCTTTCAGAAGCTCAAGACAGCCTTGACCACAGCACCAGTGTTGATACTACCTACAGGTACATGGCCTTATACAGTTTATTGTGACGTATCTCGTACAGGGCTTGGAGCGGTATTGATGCAGGATGGTAAGGTTATCGCTTATGCTTCGAGGCAGTTAAAGATACATGAGAAGAATTATCCAGTTCATGATCATGATCTTGAGTTAGCAGCAGTGGTTCATGCCTTAAAGATCTGGAGGCATTATCTATATGGTGTGACATGTGAGGTGTACACTGATCACAAAAGCCTATAGTACTTGTTCAAGCAGAATGAGTTGAATCTACGGCAGCGGAGATGGTTAGAGTTGCTAAAAGACTATGATGTTACTATATTATATCACCCAGGTAAGGCCAATGTGGTGGCCGATGCATTGAGTAGAAAGTATGCCAGCATGGGTAGTCTTGCATATATTCCGGTCAATCAGAGACCATTAGCTCTAGATGTAAAGGCCTTAGCCAACCGGTTCGTGAGGTTAGACATTTCTGAGCCTAGCAGAGTGTTAGCCTGCACGGTCGCTCGTTCTTTATTATTAGAGCGTATCCGTGAGAGGCAATTTGATGATCCTCATTTGCTGAGTTGAGAGATACAGTACAGCGGGGAGGTGCCACTCAGGTAAATCTAGATGATGATGGGGTATTGAAATTGCAGGGTCGAGTTTGTGTGCCCAATGTCGAAGGAATTCGAGAGTTGATTTTAGCAGAGGCCCACAGTTCACGGTATTCTATTTACCCAAGCGCCGCGAAGATGTACCAGGACTTACGGCAACACTATTGGTGGCGCAGAATGAAGAAAGATATCGTTGCGTATGTCGCTCGGTGTCTAAATTGTCGGCAGGTGAAATATGAGCACCAGAGACCTGGTGGTGTATTCCAGAGGATTGAAATTCTCGAGTGGAAATGGGAGCGGATCACTATGGACTTCGTTATTGGACTTCCTTTGACTCGGAGGAAATTTGATGCTATTTGGGTCATTGTTGATAGATTGACCAAATCAGCACACTTTATTCCAGTATCTGTCTCCTACTCGTCGGAGAGGTTAGCGGAGGTTTACATTAGGGAGATTGTTCGTCTCCATGGGGTGCCGGTATCTATTATCTCTGATCGGGGAACGCAGTTTACCTCGCGGTTCTGGAGAGCGGTCCAGCAGGAGTTAGGCACCCAGGTTCAGCTGAGTACAACATTTCATCCTCAGATGGATGGCCAGTCCGAGCGGACTATTCAGATACTTGAGGACATGCTTCGAGCCTGTGTTATTGATTTCGGAGGCTCGTGGGACCGGTTTCTACCATTAGCAGAGTTCGCCTACAATAACAGTTACCAATCTAGCATCCAGATGGCTCCGTATGAGGCGTTGTATGGTAGGCGATGTCGATCACCGGTCGGATGGTTTGAACCGGGAGAGGCTCGGTTGTTGGGTACAGACTTAGTTCAGGAGGCCTTGGATAAGGTCAAGACTATTCAGAAGAGATTGCGTTCAGCTCAGTCCAGGCAGAAGACTTATGCGGATCGTAAAGTTCGAGATGTGGATTTCATGGTTGGTGAACGAGTATTGCTCCGAGTGTCGCCTATGAAGGGCGTGATGAGGTTTGGGAAGAAGGGCAAGCTCAGCCCTAGGTATATTGGTCCATTTGAGATTTTAGACAGAGTGGGAGGAGTGGCTTACAGATTAGCTTTGCCGCCTAGCTTATCAGCCGTGCATCCAATTTTTCATGTATCTATGCTTCGGAGATACCACGGCGATCCCACACTTGTGTTAGACTTCAGTACTGTCCAATTGGACAATGATCTATCTTATGAGGAGGAGCCGGTAGCCATTCTAGACCGGCAGGTTCGACAGCTTAGGTCGAAGAGTTATCCTTCTGTGCGTGTTCAGTGGAGAGGTCAGCCTCCTGAGGCATCGACCTGGGAGTCCGAGTCCGATATGCGGAGCCGCTACCCACACTTGTTTCCTGACTCAGGTACTTCTTTCTTTTGTCCGTTCGAGGACGAACGGTTGTTTTAGAGGTGGAGATTGTGACGACCCAAAGGGTCATCACTTATTTAATTAATCATTTCGAGCTTCTGAGGCCTTGAAAACCTCATTCTATGTTGCCTCGATTTACGTGCACGATCCGAGCATGTAGCCGGAAAGATTTTCTTTTATAGAAAATATGAATTCTATGAGAAATTTGGATAAAAATGATATTAATATTGATATGGTTGACTTCGGTCAACGTTTTTGGTAAACGGATCCGGACCCGAGATTTGATGGTCCCGAAAGGTCCGTAGGAAAATATGGGACTTGGACATGCGTCCGGAGTCGAATTCTGAGGCATAGAGCCCAAGTTATGAATTTTTATGTGAAATTGTTTTTGATGCAATTATTAAAGGAAATAAATTAATTGACCTTGGTATCGGGCTCGTATTTTGGTTCCGACGCCCGGTACAAGTCTTAAATATTATATATGTGATTTCCGTAAAGTTTGGTGACATTTGGAGGTCGTTTGAGATGTTTTGGACCTTGAGTCCCAAGTTTGAAAGTTTTGAAAACTAAAGGTATGAAAATCATGCATTTGAGGCTTGATTTGATGAAAACGAGGTGATATTGGCGATGTGATCGCACGAACAAGTTCATAATGTGTTTTTGAAGTTATGTGCATATTTGGTTAGGAGCCCCGAGGGCTCGGGTGAACTTTGGATAGGCCACGAGATCAATTTTTCATGTTAGAAGTTGCTGTCTGCAACTGGTCCGCAGAGTTCGCAAATGCGAACTCCCCACTATTCTGCAGAGTTCGCAAATGCGAACAATAGTTCGCAAATGCGAACTCCCCCCTATTGTGCCTTTGTTCGCAAATGCGAACAATAGTTCGCAAATGCGAACTTGACCCTACTGTGCCTTTGTTCGCAAATGCGAACTATAGTTCGCAAATGCGAAGTCGCCACTATTCTGCCTGGGTTCGCAACTGCGAACAATAGTTCGCAAATGCGAACCTCCCCATATTTGGCCTGTGTTCGCAATTGCGAACAATAGTTCGCAAATGCGAACTTCCCAGTTTTGCCTTGGCTTCGCAAATGCGAAGAAAAGTTCGCAAATGCGAACTTCCCACCCTTAGCTTATTTTTCAAACTCCAGAAATTGGTCGGGGTTCGCAATTGCGAACCCATGTTCGCAAATGCGAACACGGAGACCTGAAAAACACGAATTTCAGGTCATTTCTTCACATTTTATAAAACCAAAACACCCATTTGCGATTCTTCAAGGATTTCTTCTTCATCAAAACGATTGTAAGTCACTTTTTACTTAATTCTTTCAATTCTTAACATCATTAAACATGTTTTTCATAAGGAATCAAAGATTTTCATGGTAAAATTCTTGTTTTTGTTAGAAAATAGAGTTTTTCATAAATTGGGGAATTGGACCTCGAATTGAGGTCCGATTTTGAAACAAATTATATATATGAACTCGTGGGGGAATGGGTAACCGGATTTTGGTCATAATCCCGAATTCCGACCATGTAGGCCCGGGGTTAAAATTCACTATTCATGGCAGAATGTTGTAAAAGTTGTATTTGGTATTAAGAATTGGTTTGTTGAGTAGAATTGATGATATTAAATCAATTATGTATAGATACGGTTGGATTGGAGCCAAATTGAAAGAAAAGACATTTCCACGGAGTGAATTGCTCATAAGCATTCGAGGTAAGTGTTTGTTCTATCC
Organism: Nicotiana noctiflora; assembly: GCA_032618575.1. Lineage (NCBI taxonomy): Eukaryota > Viridiplantae > Streptophyta > Magnoliopsida > Solanales > Solanaceae > Nicotiana > Nicotiana noctiflora. The sequence goes on from JASVEL010010276.1 coordinate 105,914, forward strand.
TAGCTTGAGGGAATAGGATTATGTGTTATGTGTTATGTGATCGAGTGTGGTGTATGGGCTGTGGTGACGAGCATCCATACACTCTGGCGTCTAGTATGACCGTGAGTCGTTGAAAAATGATTATTTTGAGATATATTATAGATGAATTGTTATTGTTCTCCCTTGTTGGGACTTGTTGTGAAGATAATTATTGATTGCCCTTGATGGGACGATTTATGAATTGCTGTTTCTTTCTTTGCCCTTAACTGTGATTGTTATTTGGGTGAGGAAAAGTGATAATGCACGAAGGGTGATGCCGTGCCATGTTTATTTATTTATGCACGAAGGTTAATGCTGTGCCATGTTTATTTAATGATTATGCATGAAGGATCATGCCGTGCCCTCTGTTATTGAACCATGTACGAAGGATCATGCCGTACTATGGATGTGAGGATGAGAGTAAAAGCACGAAGGGTGATGCCGTGTACTTTATCTGTTTATTTGGTGAGGATGAGAGTAAAAGCACGAAGGGTGATGCCGTGCAACTGCTTGCTATTTCTTGAATTGATATTACTTGTGTTTACATTATACTTTGTTTTTCCTTGTGAAATTATTAACTGTGGTTAATTGTTGAATTCTTTAAGATATTCCTTATTGTGTAAATACTTGATTATTTCTTGTTATTTTGTGGTACACATATATATATTGAATTGCACAGGTTTATGTGAGTGTCTGGTCCTAGGCTTGTCACTACTTCGCCGGGATAGGCCAGGCACTTACCAGCACATGGGGTCGGTTGTGCTGATATTACACTTCTGTGCATTTTTGCACAGGTCCAGGTTACGATCAGGAGCAGCAGCAGCAGTAAATAGATTGCGTGGGAGTTGATCATATTTGAGACCGAGGTAACTTGCAGACGTCCGCAGGCCCGGCGTCTCTTTCTTTATTTATGTTATTAGCCTGTAGTCTCTTTGTTCCGAGACAAACAGAATTATGTTATAATTTTTTCAGACTTTTATGTGTAGTATTCCATAGTAGTTCGTGAGTTGGTGACTCCACGTCTTGGGTAGAGGATTTCAGTATGATTTTCACCTTGTGATTTGTTATTTCCATTTCGATAAAGTATTCCGCATTTATTTAATTAAAATTGTGTTAAAAACAGGAGAGTATGAATACAGTGGCTTGCCTAGCTACCACGAGTAGGCGCCATCACGATCCCGATGTTGGGGGAAAAATCCGGGTTGTGACATTCTTAATCCTGTATATCTGTTTTACCATGAATCCTACATTTCTGCTTTTGTTATTATTATTTCGTTCTGGTCTGGGCCTGATAAACAACGTGGGCCTGGACTGTATTAGTAAATTCGCTGGGCCATTGCCTAAAATCCTAAGCCTGATCCGGGTCATTAAGACCTAAACATATGTGGAATTATACTGAGTACTGTTCCAGAATCCAGGCCCATTAATAGTAAAAATAGCAAAGGCCTCGACTTATTTTCTGGAATTGTAATTAAAATATAGCTAAGGAAAAAACAGAAATAGAATGACATAGTATGCAAATGCTAAGATTGAGACTATAAAATTAAACCGGGATGAGCCTCACATGACACCAAATAGTGGGGCCCCTTTAGTAATAAAGTAAAAAATATAAATAGATTCGGGAAAGCTACTAGTAAATTTCATAGCTTCTCCCAAAAGACTTAAAAGCCGATAGACATCATTAGGCACGATTTAATATACTTTCCTTAAATACGAGTGTGCACTTGGTGCGACTCAAATCCCAAATTCCGGCAAAGCCGAAATGTACTAAGGGTCATAGGTGTACTGGTTGCGGTGTGACTCGAGGTGCGTTTTCGCAATGTCGCAATTCTTTAAAAAATATTAAAGTAAAAGCACATACATATTGTTTAAAATTTATAACAAGTCAAATAAGATTGAGAACAACGGTTGAGCGACCGTGCTAAAACCACGGAATCCGGGAATGCCTAACACCTTCTCCCGAGTTAACAGAGTTCCTTATCCAGATCTTTGTTTCGCAGACTATAATAACAGAGTCAACTTCCTCGGATTCGGGATTAACCGGTGACTTGGGACACCATTATCTTTCCAAGTGGCAACTCTGAAAACTAAATAAAAATCCCGAACCGATTGTCCTTTATGTGGAAAAACTCCTTCCTCTTTGTTGTTATATCCGTCTCGGGTATTCGAACACTAAGGTATACCCTACGTATCTTTCCAAACGGATCGGTACAAAAGCCTTCTTGTGTGGGGTACTAAAAAGGGAGGTGTGACAGCTCTGGCGACTCTGCTGGGAACCAATCCAGAACTTCGGTTTCAGGGTTTAAGAACTCGAGCTCCTTAGAATTGCCGTCCTCGATGTTATTTGACTTTGTTATATTCTTTGAACAACATGCTATGTGTTTTACCGCTTTGATATTACGTGAATAGTATATAAATTGTGCCAAAAACCCTTCTCTGCTTCACCCCCGGGGATGTGCTTACTGGTTGAGACTCCCCTTTCTGTTAAGTCACACTTGAACTAAGAAACAGAGGCCGGATAAGTTACAAAGCCGATTGACTCCGCGAGTCACCGGTACGTAGCCCCCTCCTCGATTCGAGTTGTCCACTCGGGTACACGGTCTAGCACTTTATGAAACTATAAGATGTTGAACATAGGTCTAAGGCGATTATTTGCATCATATCTGACTTAGAAGACTCAACACAGGGGTTGGGTCCATCTAGGACAGGTGACCCGGAAATTAAAAGATCGAGCATATTATGTGTTGCATTTTTTTTCATTGATCATTATGCGGACCGGCAAAGTTCCCATGGATAGAAAAACTGTTCAATAAAAAAGAGAGAAATAAAAACTAGTGAGAAAGTGCAGTCGGAAAATCTGAAAATTTGAAAAACAAAATGGCTTTGTTGTTGAAACAATTGGTCAATTAATCTGACCGAACTAAGCAGGTTTGATTCTCGCCATTAGGCGGGATATGTAGGCAACCCTTGAACGGGTCCAACCACCTTTTTAGAAAAAGACCAAAAATATTTTCGTTTCAAATAATTGGAGTGATCGCTATTTTTGGAAACAGCCGAATGTTCCGAAAGGACGCCGGAAAGCTGTTTTGGCAAAAATGGCCACTTTGAGAGTCATGTCTCTTTCTTTTTCAAATTCAAAAATGAAAATTTGCCTTGAAAAATATTTTTTCTCGTTTTCTAAATAAAATCGCCCTAATAAAGGAAGAAGAAAGAAAAGAAAGGAAGAAAAAGAAAAAAAAAGAGAATGATGAGATTGGTTCAAAATGAAACAAAGGCCGGGATGATGCATGACGATCGAAGACAAAATTGTGATTATTCCAAATCGTTGCATCTTATCTTTTCATGTGCTAACTACTAACGGGTGTTGTTGTTTATGAGAATCAGATTTTAGCTGGCAACTGGCATTCTGGCTACTCATCCCTACAACACAAGATCTAAGACAATGACAAAGGTCGTATCTCAAAAAACTAAACCAACTGTTATGGACCCTGTCCCAGAGGAGGAAGTTGTGGACGTGGCCGGAATGAAAGAAGAAATGTACAAGCTTAAGCAGCAGATGGCTGAGATGTACCAGGCTTGGTCTAGGGGTCAACCCTTACCTACTTATCCCGCTAACCCAGCATACGTCCCTCCAGCCAATCCCAACTCTGAGCCACCCACTATGAACTCATCCTCTACATATCCAGACTATTAGCACTACTATGCCTCCACCTCTTAGGTACCACCGCCACTGTCAAAACAAGTGCCACCCCAGCCACCACAGGTCGCCCAAGTATATGTAGCACCTCCACCTGCTGCCCTGCATAAGTCATCCAGTGAGCCGTTGTTTCATGTACAAGATGCCCACTACTACCCGCCTGAACCAACCTTTCGGCAGCATGAATCTCATACCCCATTGATGGAGGCGATCGAAGAAAAACCTGTCAGGAACTTAGAACAGGAGGAGATGGCCAGAAAGATGAGGAGTTTGGAGCAGTCCTTTCATAACATACAAGGGCTAGGGGACAAGTAAGTGTGGCGTACAAAGACATATGTCTGTTCCCAGAAGTGCAGCTCCCTGTCGGTTTCAAGTTGCCGAAGTTTGACATGTACAGTGGGCACGGAGATCCGGTGGCCCATCTTAGAGGATACTGCAAAAAGATGCGTGGCGCAGGGGGAAGAGATGAGCTTCTGATGGCGTACTTCAGCTAAAGTTTGAGTGGTTCTACACTGGAATGGTACACGCACCAAGATCACACCAGATTGTTCATCTGGGATGATATCGCACAAGCATTTGTGAACCATTTCCAGTATAATTTGGAGATCATACCGGATAGGTTGTCACTCACTAAAATGGAAAAGAAACCTGGTGAAAGCTTTAGAGAATATGGCTTTAGATGGAGAGTGGATCCGCCGATGAAAGAAAGTGAAATGGTAGACTGTTTCTTGCAGGCCTTGGAGCCTACTTACTATGGACATCTAGTGTCAGCCATTGGCAAGAATTTTAATGAAGTCGTAAAAATGGGAAGTTTTGTGGAAGAAGAATTGAAAACTAACAAGATTATGAGCTTTTCAGTGATCAAGGCCACAAATCAGGCCATCCAGACAGGGAATGGAGGAGCCATTGGGAAGAAGAAGAAAGAAGAGGTGTCGGTTGTGGAGAGTAAACCCTAGAATCGTAGCCAATACCATAACCCACCTCGCCCGTACCAAACGTACCCTCCAGCACCATACAACCCACCTCCACCATACTACCCACCCTCTACCCCACACTACCATAATCCACAAGCCCAAAATTATCCACCACCACCACAGGTATGGCGAGCCCAGGTCCCGCAAAATGTTTATCACACACAAAATACTTACCCCTCTTCTAGAACTTACAAAAACCCGAACAGACCCAACTTCAGGCTCAACCCGGAGATGAGGAACAGAAACCAGACGAAGAAAATATTTACCCCGTTGGGGGAATCCTATACTAGCCTCTATCACCGATTGAAGGAATTGGGGATGTTGAGCCCAATCGAATCAAAGCTTCCGAACCCACCTCCCAGGAATATTGATCAGTCGGTCAGGTGCGAGAATTGCTCTAGGGCACCGGGGCACGACAATGAAAAATGTTGGCACTTGAAGACCGCTATCCAAGAGCTCATTGATAGTCAGAGGATTGAGGTACAGGCTCTAGAGACTCTGAACATTACTCAGAATCCACTGCCGACTCATTATAAGACACACATGATTGAGTTGGCACAAGAAGAGAGCAGTAGGAAGCCATCCCAATCGGTCACGATGATAAAAGCTAGCAGCAAAGCAGAAAAGGAAATTGAGAAAGGGGAAGCAATAGCTGAAGAACCAGTGAAAAAGCAACCAGCGGTTGAGACTTTGAAAGTTGTGGCGCCAGGGGTGAAACCAGTGTTGACAGTGAAAGGTGCGTGCAGGGAACCGGTAATTATAAGGCTAGTGGTGCAGATGCCGGTGGTAGATACTAAGACTATACCTTGGAACTACAACAAGGTGGCAGTAGTGTACAAAGGAAAAGAAGTGACTGGAGAAATCAACGAGACACACGGTCTAACTCGTTCCGGGCGGTGTTTCGCCCCGGAAGAGTTAAGAAAACTAAAGGTGGTAAAGGAGAATCATATGAAGAAGCCTGTCTCCGAAGAAGAAGCAGAAGAATTTCTGAAGAAGATAAAATCTCAAGACCACTCGATAGTAGAACAGCTGAGGAAGACACCTGCACAAATCTCTTTGCTCTCATTGTTGATTCACTTGAGGAACACAGAAAAGCATTGTTGAAGATATTGAATGAGGCACATGTCATCTTGAGAAGATTACCATCAAGATTTTTGAGTCCAATAAGGTTACGTTCTCGGACAATGAATTGCCCATTGAGGGGACTAAACATAACAAGGCACTTTATCTTACTGTGAAAAGCGAGGAATCAGTGGTCACTCGGGTATAGATAGACAATGGTTCGAGTGCAAACATTTGTCCACTTTCGACTCTTGGAAAGCTGAATATCAGTCCTGACAGAATCCGGCAGAATAGTGTGAATGTGCAAGGGTTTGACGGAGAAAGCGAAAATACTTTGGGTGATATCATTTTGGAGGTCACCATTGGGCCAGTAGACTTTACGATGGAGTTTCAGGTGTTAGACATCACTGTGTCCTACAATCTATTGCTGGGTCGACCATGGATCCATGCAGCTAAAGCCGTGCCATCATCCTTGCACCAAATGGTTAAGTTTGAATGGGAGCAGCAAGAAATCATAGTGCACGGAGAGGGAGACACCTGCAATGCCATAATGCCCTTTGAGGAGACGGACGGAGACAAATGTCCCTGGGTGTACCAGGTGACAGACACTGTAGCAGTGAGCAAGATTGCTGAAGGAGAGAAATTGCCAATCCCTACAGTGGCACCTACCGCTGTGATGGTAGCTAGAGAGATGATCAAAAATGGATTTACACCGGGGAAAGGGCTAGGAATAGCCTTGCAAGGAATAACTCAACCAGTCCATCTGCCAGTGAACAATGACACCTTTGGCTTGGGATTCAAACCCACCCACGCCGACATCCAGAAAGCCAAAAGAACCAAAAAGAAAAACTGGACCCTTCCTAAGCCTATCCCAAAACTGTCCGACACCTTCGCCAAGCCTAGTACAAAACGACATCTGACATCTGTTGCGTCTAGGTATGCTGAGACTAGACCTGATGAGGAGCTCTTGATGAGGTTTGAAATGTTATTTGGGGACGTGAACATGGTAGAAATGGGCGAGGGTACCAGCAAGATAGACGTTCAGTTCGTGGGGTTTGGTGTTGCGCTCAACAACTGGGAAGCCACTCATTTCCCAATCAGGAAGGAGTCTTGGAAGTTAGCTTTTGAAATACATCATCATTTCCCAAAAGGCAATTTTACTTTCTGTAGTCCCCACCCCCATTGAAATCAAAATGTACCCAAGCTTTGTTCATCTTTTGAAATATCAATGAAATGCAGCTTCTTCTTATTTCTTCGTTTTTGTCTTTTTTTTTATTTTTTATTTTTCTTGTTGTACAGTTTCATATATCTTGATTCTGATGATATGTCATGCATGAAGGATTCTCGGCCCAGTTCTAACAATTGAATTATTATACAAGAAATTGAGAATGATAGTGAGATAGAATATGAGGATGGGGAAATACTGGAGGAAATAAGTAAAGACCTGAGTCAATATGAGGAAAAACCCAAACCGAACTTGAGTGAGACAGAATCTATCAATTTGGGGAGCGAAGATAATGTCCGGGAGACAAAAATCAGTGTACATTTAGAAACCTCCCTCGGGGAAGAGTTAATAAAATTGCTGCATGAATTCAAGGACATCTTTGCTTGGTCCTATGATGGCATGCCCGGACTTAGCACTGATTTGGTAGTACACAAGTTGCCTATTCATCCTTAATGTCGGCCAGTAAAGTAAAAGTTGAGAAAGTTCAAAACGGACATCAGCGTGAAGATAAAAGAAGTGAATAAGCAGTTTGAGGCAAAGGTCATACGAGTTACTAAGTACCCCACTTGGTTAGAAAATGTTGTGCCAGTCCCAAAGAAAGATGGAAAAACCAGGGTGTGTGTGGATTACAGGGACCTCAACAAAGCCAGTCCAAAGGATGACTTCCCATTGCCAAACATCCACATATTAATCGACAATTGCGCCAAGCATGAGATTGGTTCTTTTGTAGATTGCTATGCGGGTTATCACCAGATCCTAATGGACGAAGAAGATGCGGAGAAAACTGCTTTCATTACGCCTTGGGGGACATACTGTTATAGAGTGATGCCGTTTGGGTTAAAAAATGACGTCATCATGAATTCCAAGAAGCAACATGATCATGTGAAAGATTTGAGGAAGTTTTTTCAAAGGCTCCGAAGGTATAATCTTAAACTCAATCCTACAAAATGCGCTTTTGGAGTACCTTCAGGGAAGCTATTGGGATTTATAGTGAGTTGGTGAGGTATTGAACTAGACCCGTCAAAAATCAAAGCTATCCAGAGTCTGCCTCCGCCGAAGAGCAAGAAGGAAGTAATGAGCTTACTTTGAAGGTTGAATTATATTAGTCGGTTCATCGTTCAGTTGACATCAATGTGTGAGCCGATCCTCAAGTTGTTAAAGAAAGATGCAGCAGTGAAATGGACCGATGAACGTCAGGAAGCCTTCGACAAAATCAAGGAATATTTGGCAAATCCTCCAGTGTTAGTTCCTCCGGAGCCGGGAAGACCTCTGATCTTATATCTGACAGTGCTTGATAATTCTTTTGGCTGTGTGCTGGGACAACACGATGAGACAGGCAAGAAAGAGCAAGCTATATATTACCTTAGTAAGAAATTCACATCTTACGAGGTAAAATATACTCGGCTAGAGAGAACATGCTGTGCATTGACCTGGGTGGCTCAGAAATTGAAGCATTATTTGTCTGCATACACCACATACTTGATATCATGGTTAGATCCTCTGAAGTATATATTCCAGAAGCCCATGCCTACAGGAAGACTTGCTAAATGGCAGATTCTGCTCACAGAATTTGACATCATTTATGTAACTCGTACGGCGATGAAAGCACAGGCAGTTGCAGACCATTTTGTAGAGAATCCAATGGATGATGAGTATGATCCACTAAAGACATATTTTTCGGATGAGGAGGCAATGAATGTCGAAGAAATAGAACAAAGTAAAAAGCCAGGATGGAAGATGTATTTCGACGGAGCCGTCAATAGTAAGGGAGTTGGTATTTGAGTAGTGCTTATTTCAGAAACGGGTCAACACTATCCCATTACCGCTCAGCTTCGATTTTTCTGTACCAACAATATGGACGAATATGAGGCGTGTATATTAGGATTTAGGATGGCAATAGATATAGGTGTTCAAGAGATTTTGGTGATGGGTGACTCGGATCTTTTGATACATCAAATTCAGGGAGAATGGGAAACAAGGGATCTGAAATTGATACCTTATCGGCATTTCTTGCATGAGTTGTCCCAAAAATTCCAGTGCATAGAGTTCAAACATATCCCAAGAATGCACAATGAAGTTGCAGATGCTCTGGCCACACTATCCTCTATGTTACATCATCCGTATAAAGCCTACATAGATCCACTTCAGATCCAGGTGCGTGATTAGAATGCTTGCTGTTTTGCTGTGGAAGGAGAGTTGGATGGAGAACCGTGGTATCACGACATCAAGGAATACTTGAAGGTAGGTAAACACCCGGAGCAAGCCACCGGAGATCAGAAAAGAGCTATAAGACGCTTAGTGAATGGCTTTTTCCTCAGTGGAGGAATCATATATAAAATAACACTAGACCTTGGATTGTTGAGGTGTGTGGATGCGCAACAAGCTGATAAGATTATGACTGAGGTGCACGCTGGAGCTTACGGACCCCATATGAGTGGGTATGTCTTAGCAAAGAAGATTCTGAGAGCCGGGTACTATTGGCTCACCATGGAGCGGGATTGTATCATGTATGTGAGGAAATGCCACCAATGCCAAGTACATGGAGATCTAATCCACTCCCCGCCTTACGAATTGCATCCGATGTCTGCTCCCTGGCCGTTTGTTGCTTGGGGCATGGATTTTATCGGACCGATAGAGCCTGCAGCTTCCAATGGGCATAGATTCATTTTGGTCGCAATTGATTACTTCACTAAGTGGGTTGAGGCAAAGACATTCAAGGTGGTGACGAAGAAAGTTGTGGTGGACTTTGTGCATGAAAACATTATATGCCGGTTTGGAATTCCCAAGGTAATAATCACAGATAACGGGGCCAATCTGAACAGTCACCTCATGGCGGAAGCTTGCCAGAGATTTAAGATCCTGCATCATAACTCTACGCCATACAGGCCAAAGGCAAATGGGCAGTAGAAGCTACAAACAAGAATATAAAGAAGATCCTTAAGAAAATGGTGGAAGAGTCCAGACAATGGCATGAGAAATTACCTTTTGCTCTTATGGGTTATCGCACAACAGTGCGCACTTTGATCGGCACCACACCCTACTCATTGGTATATGGGACAGAGGCTGTTATACCCACGGAAATAGAAATACCGTCATTACGAATCATAGCTGAAGCTGGAATAGATGACGAAGAATGGGTAAAAGCCTGGCTGGAACAATTAAGTCTGATTGACGAGAAGAGGTTGGCAGCAGTTTGCCATGGGCAATTGTATCAACGAAGAATGGCCATAGTATATAATAAGAAGGTGCATCCTCAGAAGTTTGAAGTTGGACAATTTGTATTGAGGCGTATCTTACCGCATTGGGCCGAAGCAAAGGGCAAATTTGCGCCAAACTGGCAGGGACCATTTATGGTATCACGGGTGTTGTCTAATGGAGCATTATATTTGAAAGACATTGAAGAAAAGTGCGTAAAGACTGCTATCAATTCGGATGCGGTCAAAAGATACTATGTATGATTCCTTTTCAATTGTATGATTGTATTTTGTTGTGATTTTGGAATTGAAATGATGAAGGCATTTTATTCTCTATCCAAACACTTTATCCATTGCATCCCCTTTGACCCATGTTTGATATATTCTTTCATACCCCTTTCTCGGAATTGTTTATGACACAAAAGAAAGTAGCAATAAATGAAAAAAAAATGAAAAAAAGGGGGAAAAAGAAAAAGATAAAGAAATCGGGAAAAAGTCAAAAGAAGTTCATAAATTGATGGCGTAGAATAAACTACGTTTGACTTGATCCCGATAGGGTACGTAGGCAGCCTCACTGAGGTTCAGTCACAATAAAAGAAAAATCTAAAAATTCCCCACATATTGAAACTGGGGCAGAAGTTATGTTTTATAATTCCGAGAGTTGTAAATATCTTAAAACCCTCGTAAATTTTGAGCCTTTATACCTTTGTTTCTTAACCCATCCAAAAGCCACGTTACAGTCCAAAGAAAGACCTTCTGATCAATTTCAAGAGAATAACAAATGCAATGAAATAAAGGAAGAACAAAACATTAGACAACATCGGTGGTACATAAAAACAAAAGACAAAAGGAAAAATGGAAAAAGAAAAAAAAATGAGAGAGTCTCATCGATGAAAACCTTAACCGGCACCGTGAGGCGACTGTGAGGTTGAGAGAATAAAAATGAGAGAGTCTTATCAGTGAAAACCTTTAATGGCAGTGCAGGGCGGCTATGAGGATGAGAGAGAATAAATGAGAGAGTCTTATTGGTGAAAACCTTTCGAGGTACCATAAGGCGATCGTAAGGATTATTATGGGAAAAGAGAAAAGGCAACAAAAAATAGGATCGGTTTGGGTCGAGAACAATTTGGAGTCAGAATAATGGGTTGAACGAACTGGGTCGGAGTTTAAATACATGGCATGGTCAACGGAATCGGCCGACATACCCAGATAAGTTCTACCACTTCTCCGAAACACCCTTACCACTTTTGAGAATCATTTTTCTGCATTTCATTATTTGTCTTTTGAAAGCTAACTACCAGCTCCTGATTATAAGAGCTGAAATAACACTGGATCAGAAAAGAAAGAAGAAGAAAAGTTGAAAAGAAATAAAGGAGTTTGGCGAACAGAGCCAAAAGAAAAGAAAACAAAAGTGAAAAAAACAAGAAAATATAAAAAGATCTTGCAAAAGATAGTCAACTGAAAGACCACACAGTGGAAGAAAAGCAAAAAGGGGAAAGCAATAAGAGGAAGGGACGGCAGATGCCAGTTGCCGGCAGCTTATATCTAATAAGTTTTGTTTTATGATTTAGATAGGAACAAATCGTCACTAATCACTTTAAAGTGAGTGTGACCAATGTGGAAAGATAGAAAACATCAAAATAAAGTTCGGCAATAAGTTAAAGGAATTCAAGGATGAAAGTCATTCAATCAAGAAAATACCAAAAACAAAAGGAAGGTGTCATCTTTTAAATTCATTCCCCGGTTATCAAACTGAGGGAATACCTTTCTACATTTTAATTTCATGCATCAAGCGCCCACCTGGATAACAAGGGAATACTTTTCGGCAATTTTAATTTCATGCATCAGGCGCCCACCTGAATAATAAGGGAATACTTTTCTGCATTTTTCATTTTTCATGCATCAAGCGCCCACCTGGATAAATGGGGAATACTTTTCTGCATTTTTAATTTCATCCATCAGGCGCCCACCTGGATAACAAGGGAATATATTTCTGCAATTTTAATTTCATGCATCGGGTGCCCACCTGGATAACAAGGGAATATATTACTGCAATTTTAATTTCATGCATCAGGCGCCCACCTGGATAACAAGGGAATACTATTCTGCAATTTTAATTTCTGCAACTTTGGTTTGTGTTAGCTAACATGAGTAATACCGTAACATGAAAAGCCCATACTGGGGAAGAAGGAAAAGTTTGTTGTTTTGTTTTGTTTTGAGCAGGTATCAGTTTGAAGGCAAGAAGTATCATCGCAAATCAAAAAAAGGAAGGGGGAAGCAAGAAAAAAAAAACCAAAAAAAAAAAAGAGTCAGCATCACAGAAAGTCAAGGAAAAAGAGACAAGAGGCTAGATAGGAACAATTGTAATTCGTAGCGTTATAGCTTGGAATAGTTTCTTCATTTTACATTTTACCCCTGGTGTAATAAGGAGTAGGTCAGTAAGTCATAACAGTGTCAATGCAACAGTAAAGTCTGGTAGTTTTAAACTACAAGACCTTCCCGAACTACACCGACCTGATTCTCGTTTAGCCCAGGATATGTAGGCAACCTCTGAGGCAGGGTGCGGTCAAAAGGTTTTTCAAAAATACTTCTCAGGGAATATGCCAGTGGGCAAAAATCTCTCATTACTTCTCACTTGTCTTTGCACTGAAACTCTTCGTGTTCCCGAGCAAAGAGGGGCAGCTGTGAGCACATGATTTTTGCACTAGGAAAATAAATTCCAAAATTAAAATAAATAATATTTTTGGGTGCAAGTACATGTTTTGATTGAAGTTAGATACATTTGTGTGATTGAATAACTAGAAATTAAAGTTATAAAATCAAAAAAATATAGGTTAAATACTTGCATTTTTTGAATTAATTAGTTTAAAAGAAAAGAAAATCAAAAAGGAAAATAGCTTTAATTAGCGGAAAATAAAAAAAATAGAGTAGAAAATTGCCAAAAAATATCAGAAAATTAGTAAAAGTAGGAAATTAACTAACTTAGATAATACAAAAAGAAAAAAATGAAAATACAAAAAAGAAATTACTTCAAAATAATTAAAAATACCAAAAATATATATATGTATGATTAGTTGTTCATTATCTAAGTTGTATGGTTTAACTTTTTCTAGCCATTTTATTCCTAATATAATATTTTTATCTCCCTGATATATTTTAAATCTTATTATCATAATTATTTGTAACGACCCGGCCCGTCGTTACGGGAATTTACCACCCCGTTACCTTGCATTTACATATATTATGCTTTTAAATCAGTATTAGAATATATCGGGTGAGTTAGGAGTGATTTGGATTGAAAATGAAACAAATAGCATGTTTGAAGAAAGCTTGAATATGAGAAGTCAACCAAGAGTTGACTATTGAGTTAGAGTGCTCGGAACCGGATTATGATGATTCGACTAGTTCCGGGGGATCATTTATGACTTAGGAGAACAATCGAAATTGAATTCGGGGGCCCGGTGTAGTTTTAGGCTTGAATTGGCGAAGGTTGAATTTTGGCAAAAACCGGATGGTAGGTGATATTTTGATCCGGGGGTCGGAATGGAATTCCGACAATTTCTGTAGCTTCATTATGTGATTTTGGATATGTCCGCAAATTTTCAGGTCATTCAGACATTGTTTGATCGGGTTTTGGATTGAATGTTAGTTTTGAAAGTTTTGAATAAACTTAGGCTTGAATTTGTGTGTAAATGGTGATTTTGATGTTTAGTATGGTGTTTTTATGATTGGAACAAGTTCGTATCGTGTTTTGGAGTATGTTGGTGGTTTTCGTTGGGGTCCCGGGGGTCTCGGGATGAATCCGGGGGTCCAAACGGACCATTTTTGGAAAAAATGAGAAGGCTGATTGCTGTCATAAATGCAGCAGGATTTTGCTCTCCGCGATCGCGGGGAGGGGGACGCGATCGCGTAGGGTTGGGGGCTAGGCCATCGCGATCGCAGGAGCACCAGTCGTGATCGCGTAGAGTTAACCGGGTGGCCATCGCGATCGCATGAGCATCTACGCGATCGCGTAGAAGAGAAATGGGGTCCAGGGAAATTTGTGCTACGCGATCGCAGGAAGAGCGATCGCGTCAAGCCGGATGTTTGAACATCGCGATCACGAGAGGAGAGTCGCAATCGCGTGAGTCTGGATTTTTGAACATCGCGATCGCGTGAGGCGAGTCGCGATCGCGTAAGGTAAATGGGTCTGGCAGAGAATTAAATCACAGAATAGAAGGCTCACGGGTTCATTAACCCAAAACATAATTTTGAGCCCTAGAGAGAAGAAAACTCGAGGAAATCACTGAGAAGTCATCGGGTATTCGTCGGAGGTAAGATTCTTGACTCAAAAACATCATTTTATGGTAGAATTAATATCAATCTTCATGAAATTGGGTTGAAATCTTGAAGAAATGTGGCCTAGATAGTGAAAACGGGATTTTGAGTTTTGGGAGCCATTTGAACTCCGATTTTGATAAATTTTATATGCACGGACTCGCGTTGGTACTAATTTCGGAATTTTCCGAGCAGTGGGCCTGAGGTCGGGTTTTACCAACTTAGTGTATTTATGCGAATTTCATGTAAATTAAAATGGGTTAATGATTCTTTGACCCGTATTTGATATAATTATTGTGGTTTGACTAGATTCTATGCACGAGGGAGCTAAATTCAAAGGAAAAGGCATCGCGGACGAGTCTACGACCAGCTACAGGTGAGTAGTTTGTGTATATGGTAGCCTGAGGGTTCGAAACCCCGGCTTAGCACATTGTGACGCTAATAGGGCGTGGCTCGCACACCGTGGCAGGTGCGGGATTGATTGTGATTGGGGATTGAGACTTGGTCCATCCCGCAAATGAATAATATGTTGTTAGTGTTGGAAATACACTGTATTTGCTATATTTGTGGGCTGTAAGCCTTGTTTGGGGCCTTGTGCCGATCTGTAGCGTCCTTAGAGGACAATATTTATGTGATAGCTATAATTGCTTAAATCATTTATCTCAGTCCTGGAAATTGAAATCACACTTTTGAAATGCTAAATCACCGGCTTTTACAAATTTAATAAAGTTAAAGTATTTTTCATAAATTATGAACTGGAAACTGGAATTAAGAAAAATGAACTGTTTTGTGACTTATTTGCTTATTGTGGACCGAGCATGGGATCGGGTTGCACGCCGCAGTGGTTGATATGAGGATCGGGCTGCACGCCGTAGCAGTATTGCGCTTGGGCTGTAGGAGCCCCTCCGGAGTCTGTACACACCCCCAGTGAGCGCCGTCGACGTTAAATTGGATCGGGCTACACGCCGTAGCGGTTATGTGCATTGCATTGCATCTTTATTTGTTAAATTACTCTGTGGTAGCTGAATTGTACTGTTGATTGCTAGTTCGTAGGAGATTCGGACTGTAGTGTAGCTTCATATTGTGGTATTTTGAGGATTTCTTACTGTCAGCTACTTATATATATTTGTTACTCACTGAGTACTTAGTACTCACCCTACTCCCTGCACCTTTTGTGTGCAGACTCGGGTACTCAGGAGCGGTAGACAGGCATTTCCCGCGGTTGCAGTGTCATATCGAGTTGCTGAGGTAGCTGCCTACGTTCGCAGAACCTAGCTTCTCCTCTCATTTCCAGTTGTTATTTTGTATTTTGTATTTATACTTGAGTACTTCTATATAGTACTCTCTATTCCTGTTGGGTTTTGTTAGAGGCTCTAGACTTGTGACTCCGGATCTTTGGGAGTGTCAGAGTACTTTTGTTCATTATTATTATTATTGGAGTTTTTAAACTCATATATTCTTCTTTGGTTGTCCATTTGGGACTGGTATTGGTGATAATTAAATTATTGGTCTGGCTGGCCTAGCTTGATTGTTGGGCGTCATCACGACCGGATTTGGGTCGTGACAAGTTGGTATTAGAGCCTAGGTTATTAGGACTCGCGAGTCATGAGCCGGTTTAGTAGGCTTTCGCGGATCGGTACGTAGACGTCCGTATCTATCCTCGGAGGGATACAGAAACTTTAGGAAAAACCTCATTTTCTTGGATTCATATCGTGCGATTTGTATTATCATGAAATTAAATCTTTCCATATTCTATTCTCTCGCAGATGGCGAGAACACGAGCTAACGGACGTGGCAGACGACCACCATTGGCACCCAGAGGCCGTGGTCGTGGTAGAGGTAGGGCAGCAGTACCAGCACCTGCTGACCCACCAGCTGACCAGACTCGGGGTCAGATTCCTGCACCAGTGGCCCAGACTCAGGACCAGATTCCAGCGGCAGACGCTCCGGCAACTCAGGTTCAGGCACCGGCAGTGCCCATTGTCATACCAGGTCTTCAAGAGACCTTGGCTCAGATCTTATCCGTGTGCACAGGCTTGGCTCAGGTAGTTGCATCTATTGCTACAGTATCTTCTTCACAGGCAGGGGGAGGAAATCAGACCCCGTGGCTCACACACCCGAGCCAGTTCAGCCAGTTGCGCCCGTTGCACCAGCTCCTGCTTATATGGTTCCGGCTATGCCCGACGATGAGCAGCGTCGTTTGGAGAGATTTGAGAGGCTACAGCCTCCGACATTCAGTGGTGCTGAGGGCGAGGTTGCCCAGGGTTTTCTTGATAGATGTCAGCGCATGCTTCGCACCGCGGGTATTCTAGAGTCCAGCGGTGTTTCATTCACCACTTTTCAGTTCACAGGTGCAACATTTCAGTTGTGGGAGGATTTCGAGAGGCGTAGGCCCGCTGGGGCAGCGCCCCCCACTTGGCAGCAGTTCTCCACGGTATTTTTAGAGAAGTACGTGCCTCAGTCTCAGAGAGAGGAGCTGCGACGTCTGTTTGAGTGGCTGAAGCAGGGAGATATGACGGTTACTCAGTATGAGATGAGATTCACACAGCTGGCCCGTCATGCCATATGGATGGTTCCTACGGACAGAGAGAGGATTCAGAGATTTATTGATGGCCTTATTTATCTCATCCGCATATTGATGACCAGGGAGAGAGCATCGGCAGTTACCTTTGAGGAGGTGGTTGATGCTGCCCGTCACATTGAGACAGATCGCCGCAGAGAACGGAAGGAGAGAGAGGCTAAGAGGCCTCGTGGTACTGGCAGCTACAGTGGTGCTCCGTCTAGGGGCCAACATCAGCATAGCCGGGGTCGTTCTTTCAGGTCTCATCAGTCTGGACGTGCAGAGTCTAGTGGGGTTTCATCAGATCGTGGTCGTCAGGGCCATCAGGGTTATCAGGGTCAACAGAGCTGTCAGCCGAATCAACCTGCACTGAGTGCTCTTCCAGCTCAGAGCTCTGCTCCTGCTTCCTCAGCACAGGGTTCATCTGTATCGATGGGTCCTCAGCAGCCCCTTCTTCCATCTTCAGGCCGTTGTTTTGAGTGCGGTGACTTGGGCCATATCGAGAGAGAGTGTCCTCAGTGGCTTCGTAAGCTGTCTCAGCAGAGGGATCAACCCTCGTTTTCTACTCCTGTTTCTTCAGCGCCAGCACAGTCGGCTAGGACTGGTGGCCAGGTATCCAAAGGTCGCCCTAGGGGTGAGGATCGTACTGGTGGAGGCCAGGCTCATTTCTATGCTCTTCCGGATAGGAAGGATGCTAGTGCTTCAGATGCGGTCATTTCAGGTATTATCTCAGTCTGCCACAGGGATGCTTCTGTCTTATTTGATCCCGGATCCACCTATTCTTATGTCTCTACTTATTTTGCACATCATTTGTGTATGACCCATGGTATTCTTGCTTTGCCCGTACATGTGTCTACCCAGTGGGGGATACTGTTGTTGTGGATCAGGTATATCGATCCTGTATTATTACTATTGGGGGTCTGGAGACCCGAGTTGATCTATTACTACTGGGCATGGTAGATTTCGATGTAATTCTAGGCATGGATTGGCTATCTCCTTACCATGCGATTCTGGACTGTCATGCCAAGACAGTCACACTAGCTATTCCAGGTAATCCGAGGATCGAGTGGCGTGGCTTGACTGATTATGTGTCCGACAAGGTGATTTCTTATATAAAGGCCCAACGAATGATTGGCAAGGGTTGTTTATCTTATTTGGCCTTCATTAGAAATGTTGAGGCCGAGACACCCGGTCTTGATTCGGTCCCCATTGTGAGGGAGTTTCCGGATGTATTTCCAGCAGACCTGCCAGGCATGCCGCCTGATAGAGATATTGATTTTGGTATTGATTTGGTGCCAGGCACTCAGCCCATTTCTATTCCTCCCTATCGCATGGCACCAGCAGAGTTAAAAGAATTGAAAGAACAGCTTCAGGAACTCTTAGATAAGGGTTTCATTCGTCCGAGTGTGTCACCTTGGGGTGTACCGGTGTTGTTCGTGAAGAAGAAAGATGGCACAATGAGAATGTGCATTGATTACAAGCAGCTGAACAAGGTAACGGTGAAGAATAAGTACCCATTGCCTCCTATTGAGGACCTATTTGATCAGCTCCAGGGAGCTAGTGTATTTTCTAAGATTGATCTTCGATCGGGCTATCATCAGTTGAAGATCAGGGACTCAGATATTATGAAGACAGCGTTCGGGACGCGATATGGGCACTACGAGTTCCTGGTGATGTCTTTCGGGTTGACTAATGCCCCAGCTGCATTCATGCACTTGATGAATAGTGTATTTCGGCCGTACCTTGATTCTTTTGTGATTGTGTTTATTGATGACATTCTGGTATATTCACGCAGCCAGGAGGAGCATGCACAACACTTGAGGGTGGTATTGCAGAGGTTGAGAGAAGAGAAGCTTTATGCAAAATTCACTAAGTGTGAGTTATGGCTTGATACTGTGACTTTTCTGGGACATGTAGTGTCCAGTGATGGTATTCGGGTTGATCCACAGAAGGTCGAGGCAGTGCAGAATTGGCCCAGACCTTCCTCAGCTATCGAGATTCGGAGTTTTCTCGGCCTGGCAGGCTATTATCGCCGGTTTGTTCAGGGTTTCTCATCTATTGCGTCACCATTGACTAAGTTGACACAGAAGAATGCTCCGTTTGTGTGGTCTGATGAACGTGAGGAGACCTTCCAGAAGCTCAAGGAGGCTTTGACCACAGCTCCGGTACTTGTGTTACCATCAGCCTCGGGGTCATATACGGTGTATTGTGATGCTTCTGGAGTTGGACTCGGTTGTGTGTTGATGCAGGAGGGTAGAGTTATTGCATATGCTTCTCGTCAGCTAAAGCCCCACGAAAAGAACTACCCTGTTCATGATTTGGAGTTAGCTGCTATTGTTCATGCCTTGAAGATTTGGAGGCATTACTTATATGGGGTATCTTGTGAGGTATATACAGACCACCGCAGCCTTCAACATTTGTTTAAGCAGAAAGATCTAAATTTGAGGCGGCGGAGATGGCTTGAGTTGCTTAAAGACTATGATATTACTATCTTGTACCATCCCGGGAAAGCCAATGTAGTGGCTGATGCTTTGAGCCGGAAGGCTATTAGTATGGGCAATTTGGCGTATATTCCAGTTGGGGAGAGACCCCTTGCAGTTGATGTTCAGGCGTTAGCTAATCAGATGGTGAGGCTGGATATTTCTGAGCCCAGTCGGGTGATGGCTTGTGTAGTAGCTCGTTCTTCTTTATATGATCGTATTCGAGAGCGCCGGTATGATGATCCACACTTACTTGTCCTTAAGGACAGAGTTCAGCATGATGATGCCAGAGATGTCACTATTGATAGTGATGGTGTATTGCGGATGCAAGGCCGGATATGCGTGCCCAATGTTGATGGCCTTCGTGAATTGATATTGGAAGAGGCCCATAGCTCGCGGTATTCTATTCATCCAGGAGCCGCGAAGATGTATCAGGATTTGAAGCAGCATTACTGGTGGAGAAAGATGAAGAAAGATATTGTGAGCCATATGGCTCGGTGTCTAAATTGTCAGCAGGTCAAGTATGAGCATCAGAGACCTGGTGGTGTATTCCAGCGTATTGATATTCCTGAGTGGAAGTGGGAAAAAATAACTATGGACTTTGTTAGTGGACTCCCTCGGACAGCGATGAAGTTTGATTCGGTTTGGGTGGTGGTGGATAGGTTGACCAAGTCAGCTCACTTTATCCCAGTGTGTACTACTTATTCCTCGGAGCGGTTGGCAGAGATATTCATCCGTGAGATAGTGAGATTGCATGGAGTTCCTATTTCTATTATATCAGACAGAGGTACCCAGTTCACTTCCCAGTTCTGGAGGACATTTCAGCGAGAGTTGGGTTCACAGGTAGAGTTGAGCACAGCATTTCATCCACAGACGGATGGGCAGTCTGAGTGTACTATTCAGATATTGGAGGACATGTTGCGTGCTTATGTCATTGATTTTGGTGGTTCATGGGCTGATTATTTGCCTCTTGCGGAGTTTGCTTATAATAATAGCTATCAGTCCAGCATTCAGATGGCACCGTATGAAGCTTTATATAGGAGGCGGTGTAGGTCTCCGGTCGGTTGGTTTGAGCCCGACGAGGCTAGGTTGTTGGGGACAGAGTTAGTCCAAGATGCCTTAGACAAGGTGAAGGTGATTCAGGAGAGACTTCGCACAGCTCAGTCACGTCAGAAGAGTTATGCGGACCGGAAGGTCCGAGATGTGTCTTATTCGGTAGGTGAGAAGGTGTTGCTGAAGGTTTCGCCTATGAAGGGTGTTATGAGGTTTGGAAAGAAAGGGAAGTTGAGCCCAAGGTTTATTGGACTTTTTGAGGTGCTTAGGAAAGTTGGGGAGGTGGCTTATATGCTTGCTTTGCCACCCAGTTTGTCGGGAGTTCACCCGGTGTTCCATGTATCTATGCTCCGGAAGTATGTCGGAGACCCGTCTCATGTGTTGGACTTCAGCACGATACAGCTAGATGAAGACTTGACTTATGATGTGGAACCAGTAGCCATTTTGGGTCGACAGGTTCGTAAGCTGAGATCCAAGGATATAGCTTCAGTGAAAGTGCAGTGGAGAGGTCTTCCCGTGGAGGAAGCAACTTGGGAGACCGAGCAGGAGATGCGAAGTAGATATCCACACTTGTTTGATACTCCGGGTATGTTTCTTAACCCGCTCGCGGACGAGCGTTTGTTTAAGTTGGGGAGAATGTAACGACCCGGCCCGTCGTTACGGGAATTTACCACCCCGTTACCTGGCATTTACATATATTATGTTTTTAAATCCAGTATTAGAATATATCGGGTGAGTTAGGAGTGATTTGGATTGAAAATGAAACAAATAGCATGTTTGAAGAAAGCTTGAATATGAGAAGTCAACCAAGAGTTGACTATTGAGTTAGAGTGCTCGGAACCGGATTACGATGATTCGACTAGTTCCGGGGGATCATTTATGACTTAGGAGAACAATCGGAATTGAATTCGGAGGTCCGGTGTAGTTTTAAGCTTGAATTGGCGAAGGTTGAATTTTGGCGAAACCGGATGGTAGGTGATATTTTGATCCGGGGGTCAGAATGGAATTCCGACAATTTCTGTAGCTTCGTTATGTGATTTTGGATATGTCCGCAAATTTTCAGGTCATTTGGACATCGTTTGATCGGGTTTTGGATTGAATGTTAGTTTTGAAAGTTTTGAATAAATTTAGGCTTGAATTCGTGTGTAAATGGTGATTTTGATGTTTAGTATGGTGTTTTTATGATTGGAACAAGTTTGAATCGTGTTTTGGAGTATGTTGGTGGTTTTCGTTGGGGTCTCGGGGGTCTCGGGATGAATCCGGGGGTCCAAACGGACCATTTTTGGAAAAAATGAGAAGGCTGGTTGCTGTCATAAATGCAGCAGGCTTTTGCTCTCCGCGATCGCGGGGAGGGGGACGCGATCGCGTAGGGTTTGGGGCTAGGCCATCGCGATCGCAGGAGCACCAGTCGCGATCGCATAGAGTTAACCGGGTGGCCATCGCGATCGCATGAGCATCTACGCAATCGCGTAGAAGAGAAATGGGGTCCAGGGAAATTTGTGCTACGCGATCGCAGGAAGAGAGACACGATCGCGTGAAGCCGGATGTTTGAACATCACGATCGTGTGAGGAGAGTCGCGATCGCGTGAGGCGAGTCGCGATCGCGTAAGTTAAATGGGTCTGGCAGAGAATAAAATCACAGAACAGAAGGCTCACGGGTTCATTAACCCAAAACATAATTTTAAGCCCTAGAGAGAAGAAAACTCGAGGAAATCACTGGGAAGTCATCGGGTATTCATTGGAGGTAAGATTCTTGACTCAAAAACATCATTTTATGGTAGAATTACCATCAATCTTCATGAAATTGGGTTGAAATCTTGAAGAAATGTGGCCTAGATAGTGAAAACGGGATTTTGAGCTTTGGGAGGCCATTTGAACTCCGATTTTGATAAATTTTATATGCACGGACTCGTAGCGAGATGAGGGTCGCGTTGGTACTAATTTCGGAATTTTCCAAGCAGTGGGCCCTGGGGTCGGGTTTTACCAACTTAGTGTATTTATGCGAATTTCATATAAATTGAAATGGGTTATGATTCTTTGACCCGTATTTGATATAATTATTGTGGTTTGACTAGATTATACGCACGAGGGAGCTAAATTCAAAGGAAAAGGCATCGCGGACGAGTCTACGACCGGCTAGAGGTGAGTAGTTTGTGTATATGGTAGCCCTGAGGGTTCGAAACCCCGACTTAGCACATTGTGACACTAGTAGGTCGTGGCTCGCACACCGTGGCAGGTGCGGGATTGATTGTGACTGGGGATTGAGACTTGGTCCATCCCGGAAATGAATAATATGTTGTTAGTGTTGGAAATACACTGTATTTGATATATTTGTGGGCTGTAAGCCTTGTTTGGGGCCTTGTGCCGATCTGTAGCGTCCTTAGAGGACAATATTTATGTGATAGCTATAATTGCTTAAATCACTAATCTCAGTCCTGGAAATTGAAATCACACTTTTGAAATGCTAAGTCACCAGCTTTTACAAATTTAATAAAGTTAAAGTATTTTTCATAAATTATGAATTGAGAACTGGAATTAAGAAAAATGAATTGTTTTGTGACTTAATTGCTTATTGTGGACTGAGCATGGGATCGGGCTGCACGCCGCAGGTGGTTGATATGAGGATCGGGCTGCATGTCGCAGCAGTATTGCGCTTGGGCTGTAGGAGCCCCTCCGGAGTCTGTACACACCCCGGTGAGCGCCGTCGACGTTAAATTGGATCGGGCTACACGTCGTAGCGGTTATGTGCATTGCATTGCATCTGTATTTGTTGAATTGCTCTGTGGTAGCTGTATTGTATTGTTGCTGCTAGTTCGTAGGAGATTCGGACTGTAGTGTAGCTTCATATTGTGGTATTTTGAGGATTTCTTACTGTCAGCTACTTATATATATTTGTTACTCACTGAGTACTTAGTACTCACCCCTACTCCCTGCACCTTTTGTGTGCAGACTCAGTTACTCAGGAGCAGTAGACGGGAAATTCCAGCGGTTGTAGTGTCATATCGAGTTGCTGAGGTAGCTGCCTACGTTCGCAGAACCTAGCTTCTCCTCTCATTTCCAGTTGTTATTTTGTATTTTGTATTCGGACTTGAGTACTTCTATATAGTACTCTCTATTCCTGTTGGGTTTTGTTAGAGGCTCTAGACTTGTGACTCCGGATCTTTGGGAGTGTCAGTACTTTTGTTCATTATTATTATTGGAGCTTTTAAACTCATATATTCTTCTTTGGTTGTCCATTTGGGACTGGTATTGGTGATAATTAAATTATTGGTCTGGCTGGCCTAGCTTGATTGTTGGGCGATATATATATATATATATATATGTATATATATATATATATATATATATATATATATATATATATATATATATATATATATATATATATATATATATATATATATATATATTTATATATATATATATATTTATATATATATATATGTATATGTAATAAGAACTGGGCCAAATAACATCTGAAATGTTGGCCCAATGCTGATGGCCCAAAGAGTCGGTCCAATTGGTTTAGGTCAAAACAATCTCAGTCGTTCATTAGGACAAATCCAACGGCTGAGATAATTAATATGAATTATTTAATTTGGCCAAATTCAAGATCGAATCTGAGCGGTCCGTTTAAGCTGATCCAACGGATGAAAGCTTTGGTCTCATTACAAACGAGACGGCATCGTTTTAGTAACGTTAGTCTTGACCGTTGATCATCAGAGATTCAACGGCCAATATCTCCTTGTTGGCCACGAGTATATATAGCTTTGGTCTCGTTGAGACCGGACATTTTGCAAACCTCCAAACCCTAGCCGCCAAGTTCCTCTCTTCTTATTCAATCCTCTTCTCTGCAACTTTGCCGGCCATGGAGGCCACCACCTTCCACGGTGGTCTCCGGCCGCACCCCACCCCCCTTCTCTTCTCTTATCTTCTTCTTCATCTCAAACCCCACCCGAAACTCCGAGAAAACCCTAAAACCCTTCCACCTTCTTGAGACTCCGGTCATCGGAGTTCATCTCAGGTGACCTCAACCTATGAGAACCACCCTAAGCTTAACACCACAGAACCGCCTCAGCCTGATCTATCCCCCCACACCCTTGTTTTCCCTCGAATCATCCCCCATCTTCTCGAATATCCAAAAGAAAGTCGTCGGAACCCTAACTCCGACGACTCAAACCAAGTCCCCTCCCAAGATCTCATTTTTTCTCCCCTCTAAACAACCCCTCCAAACCAAAACCTCAAAAGACTTCATCTTGAAGTTTAACAAGAAATACCAGAAAAAAGAAATAAAGAAAAAGAAATAAAGAAAAAGAGAAAAGAAGTCTGAAAAAGAAAGTGAAAAAAAGAAAGGGGAAATGGAAGCTCAGGGGACCGGCCCTGCAAAGCTAAGTTCCCCTCCTTCTCTATGTTTGGCTTGCCTTCTTTTTGTCTGCTCATTTCATATTTTCTTCTATTTTGTTATATCTTATTGTTTTGATCTTGTTTGTTTCTTTATTTTAAAGTTTGATCTTGATATCCCTGTTCTTCTTCATTTTTCTGTTTGTATTTAGGGTTTTTTATTTGTTGGTTTTTCAACATCTCTTTTGTTTGTTCTGCATGCTAGTTTAGCCGTTTGATTCTCATTTTTTTTCATCTTTATACTAGGGACTTTTCTTATGTTGGTTTATAGTATCTCTTCTGTTTTTCTTATTTTGCTAAATGGCATGCTTAAAATTGGGGTTTGATCTTCTGAAATCTGAGTTAGTGATTCTGCCTCTCTTTTCTATCACTTTTGCATGATAGATTTAGGGATTTTCTTTATTGTTTCTCCATGTTCTTCTGTTCTTCATCTTCATTTTATCTATCACATGCATATATCAATCTAGGGTTAGTATTTGGAAAGTTGATTCTGATTACCATTCTTATGTTACTTGACTGCTTTATGAGATCTAGTCTATATTGAGTCTATGTCCATGAACTTTAAGTGTTTTGGGTCTGTTAGTGAATCGTTCAACATATAATGGTTGTAAATAAAGCCTGATTGATGTTTAATTGGCACTTTGCTACATGAAATTGAGTTATGTGAATTGATTGATTAAGATTCAACATCATCAAACTTCTCTTCTGAGTTTTAATTGATTGATGAACAATGTATGGTTTCATTTGGCTATGTGTGCAATTGTATGTTGGAATGGCTAGGTTTGCAATATTTTTATGTTAGTATGAGTAGTGTTAATGCCCATCAACCTTAGGGGAATTGGTTATAGCTGCAATAGTACTAAGTCTCATAAATGGCTAGTTTTGAAATAGGTTAAAATTAAAAATCAAATAAAAAATAGGTTACAAGTTAAATAAATGACCAAGGGTGGTCAATTTTTCAATTGACCAACTCTGCAAGGTCCTTCACATACTGGCCCACCCTTAAATGGGCTAGTTGTGTAAATTGGTTTAAGTTTGAAAGTTCAGACATACCAAGGCTAAAATTTATCCCTGAATCACAGGTGGCTAGGCCTGCAAAGGCCTTAGCCAAGCATGTGTTCGGTAATGGGCTTTAATTGTAAAAGCCAAGTCTCAACTTGAGACCGGCTAAGTTTTAAATAGTTTAAGTATAACAATAAAGCAGGCTAGTCCTGCAATTAGCTTAAAATGAAATAAAAGTCTTTAATTAACAGAAAATGAAACAAAATTGGTTAAAATTGAAATAGTTCTTCAAGTTAAAATTGGTCAGTCCTTAAATACCAATGCAAGGACTGGCCCTTAATTAAATAAGTTGAAAAATGCTGAAAACCTGACCTAGGTAGGTCGGGTAATTCAGCTTTGTCCTTAAGGGCATCAAGGTAATACAAATTGGTAAAATGGTAGATTAAATAGAGCATATAGGGACATAGGAGTCATTTGTGCTCCTGATTTCTGCAATATTGTAGAGGTTGAGGGGTATAATGGTCTCATTAAAAAGGGAAATCAGTAAAAATCCATAACTAGTAGGGACACTTTGGTAAAAGCTTAAGAATATGATCAAAAAGAACCTTCCAGCACATGCTGGAAGGGATCTTGTAACAGAATTTGGGTGTAAAGTGTAGATTTAGTGAGTTTTAAGGGGAGGGAAATGGAATTAACTCCTATTCTTTCCCCCCAAGAAATCTGCCAATCTCTACCTATAAATACCCCCCTAATAAGTCTGATAAAAGGTGGTTTTTTTGGAAGAGGGAAATTTAGGAAAAAATATAATGATATAAGGCTGGTTTTTCAAGAGAAAAATTCAGAGTGAATACAATAGCAAATAGCAAATAGTTTTCTGCATAGTTCGAGTGAGAATCGCTAGTTAAGCTGTTTGTTTGTGGGATTTCTACTCGATTTCTTCTGGGATTTCTTATTTGATGTTGATGTGTTGTCCTGCTCGTTTGAAATTCAGTCCTACACTGTTGCATTGCCTTGCTTGAGTCTATTGTTGTTGCTTGCTCTTGTCTCTCTTAGAACTCATCGGCTTCATTTTTGCTGAACCAAGTACATTCCCTTTTCGACTGAAGATGTAATGATGAAACACTTAATGAAATGAAGTTCAAGTGTTGAAATCAATTGTTATTCTGTATTTTAATTTATTCTTTTGATTAATAGCTTAATGTAGCTTAGATCCATATTTTTATGTAGTATGGAATGTATAAGTAGAAAAACAATACAAAAACAATGTAATAGCTAGTATTATAGTAGTAGTATAGTGATAGATAGCATATCACCTAGTAAAAGTAGGTAAAACTCTTAAAAACAAGTCAATTAACTATAGTCTAAATTGCTAACAGCTCTATCACAGTCGTAGTATAAGTCATGTTCATATAGTTAATCGCATTTGTGAATCAGTATATAGATACAAATAGTTTCAAAAGAAGAAAAACAGTTAAAGGAAATAACGAGTCATTCGCAACTGGGTATGTGATAATGAATGGGTACAAATCGTAGAAAATCTAGTAATATAATCTCGTGTATATATCATTAATCACTTAGCCTTAGATAATCTGGTTATCATTAGTAAGTAATTGGACTGTTGAAATAATGTCTCATATAGTTGAATCGTTTTTTCTCTTAATTTCTTAGTTAAGTAAGTTCAACACTAGCATAGGACATTTAGCAGAAAACAAAAGAATAAGAGTAGTTGATTCACATATACATTAGTTAGTTGTAATTTAGAATTAACATTGATCATCTTGTACCGTGGTTTTCCTTTTTTCTGATAAATAAAAGTATTTTGATCTCATTCTTAATCCTATATATCTGTTTTACCATGAATCCTACATTTCTGCTTTTGTTATTATTATTCCGTTCTGGTCTGGGCCTGATAAACAACGTGTGCCTAGACTGTATTAGTAAATTCGCTGGTCCATTGGCTAAAAGCCTAAGCCTGATCCGGGTCATTAAGACCTGGACATATGTAGAATTATACTGAGTACTGTTCCTGAATCCAGGCCCAATAATAGTAAAAATAGCAAGGGCCTGGACTTATTTTATGGAATTGTAATTAAAATATAGCTAAGGAAAAAACAGAAATAGAATGACATAGTATGCAAATGCTAAGATTGAGACTATAAAATTAAACCGGGATGAGCCTCACATGACACCAAATAGTGGGCCCCCCTTTAGTAATAAAGTAAAAAATGTAAATAGATTCGGGAAAGCTACTAGTAAATTTCATAGCTTCTCCCAAAAGACTTAAAAGCCGATAGACATCATTAGGCACGATTTAATATACTTTCCTTAAATACGAGTGTGCACTTGGTGCGAATCAAATCCCAAATCCCGGCAAAGCCGAAATGTACTAAGGGTCACAGGCGTACTGGTTGCGGTGTGACTCAAGGTGCGTTTTCCCAATGTCGCAATTCTTTAAAAAATATTAAAGTAAAAGCACATATATATTGTTTAAAATTTATAACAAGTCAAATATGATTGAGAACGGCGGTTGAGCGACCGTGCTAAAACCACGGAATCCGGGAATGCCTAACACCTTCTTCCAGGTTAACAGAGTTCCTTATCCAGGTCTTTGTTTCGCAGACTGTAATAACAGAGTCAACTTCCTCGGATTCGAGGTTAACCGGTGACTTGGGACACCATTATCTTCCCAAGCGGCGACTCTGAAAACTAAATAAAAATCCCGAACTGACTGTCCTTTATGTGGAAAAACTCCTTCCTCTTTATTGTTATATCCGTCTCGGGTATTTGAACACTGAGGTATACCCTACGTATCTTTCCAAACGGATCGGTACAAAAGCTTTCTTGTGTGGGGTAGTAAAAAGGGAGGTGTGACAGCAGTTAAATACTAGTTAAATTCAGGATACCCAGACCATTAACAGGTCGGGTAATTAACAAGAAGTAACAGGGGTATAAAAAGGAACAAAAATGGCATAGTTGTAGATTTAATAGAGCCTGCAGGGATAAAATAGACATTCAGGCTTAGTATTTCTGCAATAATGCATAAAACAAAGGGTAAAACAGACCCAATAAAAAGGCATAACTGTTAAAATCCTTAGCAAGTGAGGGCACTATAGTAATAGACCCTTAATAGAAGCAAAAAGATCACCCTAGAACCTTCCAGCAAGAGCTGGAAGGCATTTTAAATCTGAAATAAGGTACCAAACTGCAATTAATTAGGGAATTAAGGGGAGGGAACTTGTAATATGTCATGACCCCAACCCGGTCGTGATGGCGCCCAGCACACTGCTAGGCCAGCCCGACCAATCAACAACATTCATGGAGCTAGGAGCTCATTTTACCCAATATAAGCATAACAAAATAAGTCAATGAAGACAGAAATACCATTACGGGGATCAAGTCCCAAACAGTACAACTCCCATAGACCGAAGGGTCAAAAGTCAAGAGCCTCTAAAGATAACATAAGTGCAATAGTGTCTACTACAATACACAGTGCGGAAATAGATAACAATACGAAATCAAAAGACGGCTGGAAGGGGAGTCAGGTCGTGCGGACGCTGCAGCTACCTCGACTATCCCGCAAAATGTCTCCGAACGGCTACTGGATCAAGACTGCTGAGAGGTACATGGATCTGCACACAAGGTGCAGGGAGTAAAATGAGTACTGGCAGACTCAGTGGTAATAAACAGGGGTAAGACAGTGTAGATAAGAAATCCACAATAAAGCACTATGTAAAGTTATAATCAAATACCCTGTAACAGAACCAATATCAATTGTACCTATACCAGCAAGTACCAACAAAACAGTATAACAGCTATCAGATGTAGCTAAATGCAATGCTGTGCATGATATGACCGCTACGGCGCGTAGCCCGATCCAATTTGGGTACCCGTGCTCACTGTGGGGGTTCATACTCCGGAGTGGCTCCTACAGCCCAAGCACAATATCATGAATATACGCTGCGGCGCGCAGCCCGATTCACTACCAGTCAGCTAATATGCAAATGCAGTCTCGTAGGCTCAAAAGTAATTTTGAAAACTCTTTTATCATTTTTAGTTGAAAACAGTATGTCAAAGTTCCAGAGATTGGAAAATATCATGATAACAGTAATAGCTCCGGACTGGTAGTAAAACTAGCATGTCAATATCCCAGAACAATGCTAACGATCCTCGCAGGATCCCAATAACTGGCTCACAACCCATAAATGTACTCAACCATCCGAGAAGAAGTGTTCAACGGCTCAAGAGTAGCCAATATCATAATATAATATGCAACCATCCGAGAAGGAGGTTCAACGGCTCAAGAACAGCCAATATCATAATACAGTATCAATAGGTCGGACTAAGCCATAGTACCCAAATCACAATCGACCCTGCACTCACAAGAGAGTACGTTTTTCGCCGCTATACAGCGTCACAAAGTGGTATACCGGGGTTTCGAACCCGCTGGTCATCACCCACATCTATTACTCACCTCAATACGGCTCAACAACTATTCCGCGATGCCCTTGCCCCGAGAATCAAGCTCCGCACGCGTAGAATCTGATCAAATATAGTGGAAATACTCAAAAATACTAAATTGGTAAAACCCGAGCCCCGAGCCCACATCTCGAAAAATTTCGAAATTTATATTTCCAGAATTCTCGTCTCGCCACGAGTCCGTACATACCAAATTCACAAAAATTGGAGTTCATTTGACCCCTTAAATCACTATTTTTATCCAAGAGGGTTTTCTACCCTTTTCAACAAAAATTCTCAAATTAAACACTAAAACTTGCAATAGATTCGAGTTATACCACCAAAATTGAGTTAAGAACACTTACCCCGTTGTTCTCTCCAAAAATCCCTCAAAAAATCGCCCTATCCGAGCTCCAAATCGTCAAAAATGGCAAAAATATTTTCGGACCTCAAACATATTCTGTCTGGCACTGTTCATAGCAGATTTTTCTGCAATTTCTGCCCATTTCAAAGTCTGAAATTATTCCGAGACACCTCCGAAACACTCCCGAGCCCTCGGGGCTCCAAACCAAATATGCACGTTGACTTTAAAACATCACACGAACTCGCTCGAGTGATCAAATCGCCGAAATAACATCAAAATCATCAATTTTCATCAAATCAAGGCCTAAGTTTTTAAAAACTTCCGAAAATACACTTTCGATCAAAAATCAGACCAAACGATGACCGAATAACCTGAAAATTTTCGCACATATCCAAAATCACATGACGAAGCTACAGAAATTGTCGGAATTCCATTCCGACCCCCGGATCAAAATCTCACCTACCGTTCGGATTTTGCCAAAATTCAACCTTAGCCAATTCAAGCATATTTCTACACTGGACCTCCGAATTCAATTCTGATTGCTCCCCTAAGTTACAAATCACCTCCCAGAACTAACCGAATCATCAGAATCCGATTATGAGCCCTCTAACTAAATAGTCAACTCCAAGTTGACTTTTCACATTCAAGCTTCCTTCAAAAAGGCTATATGTTTCATTTTCAATCCAATTCACTCCTAACTCACCCGATAGACTCTAACACTGATATAAAAGCATAAATCATATAATTATAACATAACGGGGTGATAATTCCCGTGACGACGGGCTGGGTCATCACATTCTCCCCAACTTAAACAAATGCTCGTCCTCGAGCGGACCCAGAGTTGTACAAGAAGCAACCCAATAGCTGAATGACCTTACCAAGAAAATATTCGGGCGATCACACGTCACCCTATCTCTCATAAATCCGAAAACACCATATAGCTGAAATTTCACAGACCATCTGAACCATAAACCACATTGCACTTTCTGAAATCATATGCCAAATGCTAATCGCATGCCTATACTCAGGATACACTCCAATTCACTGCAATTACCCATACTCACTACTCCGGGCGAGATCATATGATGTATCAACAGCCCAATCACTCGATACGATAGTCTCTAATCACAATAACTGGCCACAATAACCAAATACTAGCGTAACGAACCTTTCTCATTAGCTAAAGTCTTAGTCCAGCACCTTCATATACTGCCCACGGCAACCGAACACGCGATATATCGAATCTATCTCTCAGACCACCCATTCATGAATCCATTTCCCTTTTAATTGATACTACAATAGAATTCGGAGCCAAATCTCGATATTACCTTTCTAACCAACTGAAATCACATATGCTCGCACTCATTGATGACTCCAATGATCATTTCGATTATACCACACCGCACTGGTGACATGACACCTCAAACACCAACCTAAGCCGTGACGAGCACAACACAGTCTCTAATAGAGACATCCTAACATACTCCAATCATGATAATTGTCTTTAACAAGAGAGCTGTAATTCAATTCCTCTGTGTCATCATAACATAGAACTGAGATCGTGCCTCGTATTATAGAAATAGAGTACCTGAATCCTCCTCAAGAGGTCATAACATCACGTGGCCTTGCCACGATTCATGATTCTATCCAAACACCATTGCTCATGGAGCACCTCAAGTTACCCACCTCAAAACGGTCAGCCACGCACATATTTAGGTCTGAACCCAAGCAATCAACCTCACCCACTTTAAAACAATCAATGTATGCTATCAAATCCTGAAAGGACACAACCGAAGTGCCATTCGCCGAGCGATAATCAATACGGACTTTTCCTCAGAAGCCAGGAAGTATTGTATACCAGGTAAGATATAACCAACTCTATTTTCCCATTACACTATTGTGGCGTGCAACCCGCTCCAATGACATACCCGTGGCGGCGTGTCACCCGATCCAAATACCATACTCGTCACAAGACGCGTGTATCATCTCAACATAGCACTGTGAAGTGCAAGTACGGGGTTTCAAACCCTCATTACATTATTTAGTATCACCACTCACAAAATAAACACCTCGATGCTCAAGTCATAAACAAAGTCCAGCCTCAAGTCCTCCCGACTGGCCCAACATGAACTCATAGAGATTATATCTCGCCCCTTGTTCAGGGAAATCACAAGCCATAAGTCAATTATATTACTGAGCGCTCGATGCGTACACAGACGTGCGGAAGGAATTTCAAAACGTATATCTCAAGCTGAATCACGTACGCACGATAAGAATTCCAAGAAATGTGAAGTGTTTCCTAAAGATTCGCAGCCTCCCAAGGATAAGTACAGGTGTCCCCGTACCGATACACAAGACTCTACTAACTGGCTCAAGACTCATGAGGCCTAGTAAACTTAGGCTCCAATACCAACTTGTCACGACCCCAACTCGGTCGTGATGGTGCCCAGCACACTGCTAGGCCAGCCCGACCAACCAATAGCATTCATGGAGCTAGGAGCTCACTTTACCCAATTTAAGCATAACAAAATAAGTCAATGAAGATAGAAATACCAATACGGGGATCAAGTCCCAAACAGTACAACTCCGATAGACCGAAGGGTCAAGAGTCAAGAACCTCTAAAGATAACATAAGTGCAATAGTGTCTACTACAATACTTAATGAGGAAATAGATAACAATACTAAATCAAAAGACAGGTGGAAAGGGAGTCAGGTCCTGCGGACGCTGCAGCTACCTCGACTATCCCGCAAAATGCCTCCGAACGGCTACCAGATCAGGACTGCTGAGAGGTACTTGGATCTGCGTAAAATGAGTACTGCTAGACTCAGTGGTAATAAATAGGGGTAACACAGCGTATATAAGAAATCCACAATAAAGCATTATGTAAAGCTGTAATCAAATACCCTGTAACAGAACCAATATCAACTATACCTATACCAGCAAGTACCAGCAAAACAGTATAACAGCTATCAGATATAGCTAAATGCAATGCAATGCATGATATGACCGCTACGGTATGTAGCCCGATCCAATTTGGGTACCCGTGCTCACTGTGGGGGTTCAGACTCTGGAGGGGCTCCTACAGCCCAATCACAATATCATGAATATACGCTGCGGCGCTCAGCCCGATCCACTACCAGTCGACTAATATGCAAATGCATCCTCGTAGGCTCAAAAGTAGTTTTGAAAACTCTTTTATCATTTTTAGTTGAAAACAATATGTCAAAGTTCCAGAGATTGGAAAATATCATGATAACAGTAATAGCTCTGGACTGGTAGTAAAACTAGCATGTCAATATCGTAGAACAATGCTAACGATCCTCGCAGGATCCCAATAGCTGGCTCACAACCCATAAATGTACTCAACCATCCGAGAAGGAGGTTCAACGGCTCAAGAGTAGCCAATATCACAATATTCATGGGCACTGTACATGGGCATTGTTTGTCACGACCCAAACCCTGGTCGTGATGGCGCCCAACACAATGCTAGGCAAGCCCGACCATATTATCCCTTAAACCAGCCAGATATTAATCAAGTTAAACTTAAATAGTAAAAAGATCATATCAGGTGATAAGCGAAAGATAAATCATACAAAGTACGGTCCCAACCATATCGTGGTGTTACGAGACTGAGCCTCTACAGAATAGCATCCTAATACAAACAAGTCTAGGCAAATAGGAAATCAACAAGATGATAAAGAAGGAGAAACAGGCTCTGCGGACGCTGGCAGCTACCTCGTAGTCTCCGCAAAAAGTAGATATGAGCAGGCAGCAACAATGTCTCAACTGCTCTCGGGCACCAGTGGATCTGCACAGAAAGTGCATGGGAGTGGGGTGAGTATATTTCAACTCAGTGAGTAACAATAATAAATAATAACTGAAGGTAAGAACTCCCGTGCTATCACTTAGCAGTTCTAAGGCAACCCTCATATGTACGTCATCACTATGGTAATACTCTAATCTTCAAACCACATTTATCTCTACAAGATTCTTACTCTGATCCAACCCTCACTCGTACCCCTACGGTGTACGGCCATCTCAACATATAAAGACACATACCTCTGTCTATAATGTATAAATATTTAAGTAGATAGTAGGATATAATTAAGTATAATACTGCGGCGTGCAGCCCGCTCCAATACATATACCACTGCGGCGCGCAGCCCGCTCCATATAACGTCGACGGCGCTCACTGGGGGTGTATACAGACTTCGGAGGGGCTCCCTAGGCCCAAGCATTATTATACTGCGGCGTGCAGCCCGATCCACACATGTATTGTTGCGGCGTGCAGTCCGATCCAATATTTATATGTATATATATTTATACTGCTGCGGCGCGCAGCCCGATCCCATAATATACACCAGTGCTCACTGAGAATGTGTGCAGACTCAGACTCCGAAAGGGCTCCTACAGCCCAAGCGCAATAATACTGCGGCGTGCAGTCCGTCCCACATGTATATTACATGTATATTAGTGCGACGTGCAGTCCGATCCAATATATATACTGCTGCGGCGTGCAGCCCGATCCCATATAGGTATATATATATAATACCTCATAATGGGTCCTCGACCCTGTCTCAGTCAATATAGACTTGGCCTTTCAGGCCCAATATAACATCTCATAGTGGGTCCTCGACCCTATCTCATCTTAATCGGTATAAACTTGGCCTTTCAGGCCCACTCAGCTAGAACAGGGAATTCCACCCTAGATAATCTCTCTCAATGTACACATCTAGTACAGGCTCATATTATGCAATACAACTAGAGCTACGGCTGAGTGTATATTTCCAACACGATATAAAGGTCACCTAGCTCTATAGGTTCCCTAATACTCTACAGATCGGCACAAAGCCCCAAACATGGCTATTAGCCCAATTGTACAGTTATAATCTCATTAACAGTCATACAACACAGTATTCTATTAGCCGGGAAGGACTAAGTCCGAACCCCCATTCACAACGTCACCACACTCGTCTCAAGACGTGTGTCTCATCTCAACATAGCACTGTGAAGTGCTAGTACGGGGTTTCAAACCCTCGGTACATTATTTACTATCACCACTCACCTCGAACCGGTAGAAGCTTCAATCCGCCTTGCGCTTGCCTCGCAAATCAATCTCCTCGGGTGCCAAATCTGCTCAAAATCATAGAGAATGCATCAATATATGCTAATTTCACGAAATTCATTCGAAATAACCCAATTTATATCAAAACCCACAAGTTGTCAAAACCCGACTTTTGGTACACTTGTCGAAAAATTACAAAAATCACATATTCGGAATCCTCATCTCGATACGAGTCTAGGCATATAAAATTTACTAAAATCGGACTTCATTTGCCCACTCATATCAGTGTTTTTCTTTAATTTAGGCCTAGGGCTCAAACTCACCTTTAATCTTCCATTTACAGGGATTTAACCAAGGAATTCATGATAAAAGCGCGTAATTAAACCACAAAACTTACCTCCGACAATATCCCGATGATCTCCCAGCAATTCCCGTCACTTTCTCACTCTAGAGCTCAACAATGGGGGTTTCTAGGAGTGAAACCCGTAAATGAAATGTTCTGCAATTTAAGGACCTGCCCAGTCATTTAACCCTTCGCGAACGCGACACTACCCACGCGTTCGCGATGAACAAAATTAGCAGCCTCCGAATTTACTCTACGCGAACGCGTGGCTTCCAGCCGCGTTCGCGATGACCAACCGCTCAGACCTACGCGAACGCGTTAACTCCTTCGCGATCGCGATGCTTCCCAAGCCTGACCCTACGCGGACGCGTGCCCTTCATCGCGAACGCGATGAAGGAATTTCCTCTGCAGATACAGCAGCAATTCAGCTGCTGTCTTAGGCCAAAAATGGTCCGTTTGGACCCCCGAATTCATCCCGAGGCCCCCGGGACCCCAACGAAAACCACTAACATACTCCATAACACAATTAAAACTTGTTCCAATCATAAAAACACCATCCTAAACATCAAAATCACCAATTACGCACGGATTCAAGCCTAAGTTTCTTCAAAACTTCCGAAATCGACATTCGATCAAAAACCCAAACAAACGACCTCCGAATGACCTGAAATTTTGCAAGCATATCCAAAATCACCCTACGGAGCTACTGCAACTGTCGGAATTCCATTCCGACTCCCGGATCAAAATCTCACCTATCGATCGGATTTCGCCAAAATTCAACCTTAGCCAATTCAAGCCTATTTCTACACCGGACCTCCAAATTCAATTCCGATCGCTCCCCTAAGTCACAAATCACCCCCGGAACTAACCGAATCATCAGAATCCAATTCCGAGCCCTCTAACCAAATAGTCAACTCCGGGTTGACTTTCCTTATTCAAGTTTCCTTCAAAAGGCTATATGCCTCATTTCCAATCCAATTCACTCCTAACTTCCCCGATAGACTCTAACACTGATATAAAACCATAAATCATGTAGTTACAACATAACGGGGTGGTAATTACCGTGACGACGGGCCGGGTAGTCACATTCTCCCCCTCTTAAGCAAACGCTCGTCCTCGAGCGGGTCAAGAAACATACCTGAAGTCTCAAATAGCTGAGGGTATCTGCTCCGCATCTCCTGCTCAACCTCCCATGTAGCCTCCTCTACGGGTCGACCTCTCCACTGAACCTTAACTGATGCAATCTCCTTTGACCTCAACTTCCTTACTTGGCCACCCAAAATAGCAATAGGCTCCACATCATAGGATAGATCACCATCAAGCTGAATGGTACTGAAGTCTAATACATGGGACGGATCTCCGATGTACTTCCGGAGCATAGACACATGGAATACTAGATAAACGCTGGATAAGCTGGGTGGCAAGGCTAACTCATATGCCACCTCTCCAATTCTCCTGAGTATCTCAAAAGGACCAATGTACCTGGGACTCAACTTCCCTTTCCTCCCGAACCTCATGACACCCTTTCATGGGTGAAACCTTCAAAAATACTCTGTCACCGACCATGAAAGACAACTCTCGAACTCTACGGTCTGCATAACTCTTCTGGCAAGACCGTGCCGTGCGAAGCCTCTCCTGGATCAACTTTGCTCTATCCAGAGAATCATGAACTAACTTAGTCCCGATCAACCTATCCTCACCAGGCTCAAACCATCCGACGGGAGATCTACACCGTCTACCATACAATGCCTCAAACGGGGCCATCTGAATACTCGACTGGTAGCTGTTGTTGTAGGCAAACTCGGCAAGTGGCAAAAACTCGTCCCATGAACCACCAAAGTCAATCACACATGCCCGCAACATATCCTCCAGGATCTGAATAGTGCGCTCAGACTGTCCGTCTGTCTGGGGGTGAAATGCGGTGCTCAACTCAACCCGCGTACCCATCTCTCGCTGAAACGTTCTCCAAAATTGAGAAGTGAACTGAGTGCCTCTGTCAGATATAATAGACACTGGGACGCCATGCAACCTGTCAATCTCCCGAATAAAGATCGCTGCCAACCGCTCCGATGAGTAAGTAGTACTAACTGGGATGAAATGTGCGGACTTAGTCGGCCGATCAACAATCACCCATACAGAATCAAACTTCCTCGCTGTCCGAGGTAGCCCAGTAACAAAATCCATGGTGATCCTCTCCCATTTCCACTTGGGAATAACCATACGCTGAAGAACACCGCCCGGTCTTTGATGCTCATATTTTACCTGCTGGCAATTGAGGCACTTAGCTACATGCCCAACAATATCCATCTTCATTCTCCTCCACCAGTAGTGCTGTCTCAAGTCTTGGTACATCTTTGCGGCACCTGGGTGAATAGAGTACCGCGAACTGTGTGCCTCCTCAAGTATCAACTCCCGCAAACCATCAATATTGGGCACGCATATACGGCCTCGCATCCTCAGAACACCATCACTGTCGATAGTCACATCTCTAACATCATTATGCTGCACTCTGTCCTTAAGGACAAGCAAATGTGGGTCATCATACTGTCGCTCCCTGATGCGATCATATAAGGAATATCGAGAAACAACACAAGCCAACACCCGACTCGGCTCCGAAATATCTAATCTCACTAGTCGATTGGCTAGGGCCTGAACATCATAAGCAAATGGCCTCTCCCCAACTGGGATGAAAGCTAGGCCTGCCCATGCTAACCGCCTTCCGACTCAAGGCATCGGCCACCACATTGGCCTTTCCCGGATGATACAAAATAGTGATGTCATAATCCTTAAGTAACTCCAACCACCTCCGCTGTCTCAAATTAAGGTCCTTTTGTCTAAATAAGTGCTGAAGGTTGCGATGATCCGTGAACACTTCACAGGAGACACCATACAGGTAATGCCTCCAAATTTTCAAAGCATGAACTATGGCTGCTAGCTCCAAATCATGAACGGGGTAGTTCTTCTCGTGGGGCTTCAACTGACGAGAAGCATAAGCAATGACCCTACCCTTCTGCATCAACACACAACCAATGCCAACTCCTGAGGCATCACAATATACAGTATAAGAATCTGACGTTGTCGGTAGAATCAAGACTGGTGCTGTGGTCAGTGCTGTCTTGAGCTTCCGAAAGCTCTCCTCGCACTCCTCGGACCATAAGAAAGGAACACCCTTCTGAGTCAATCTAGTCAAGGGTGAAGCAATAGAAGAGAACCCCTGAACGAATCGGCGATAATATCCTGCCAATCCCAGAAAGCTACGGATCTCAGTAACTGAGGTCGGTCTGGGCCAACTCTGCACTGCCTCGACCTTCCTCGGATCTACCTGAATACCATCACAGGACACCACGTGCCCTAAGAATGCCACGGACTCAAGCCAGAACTCACATTTGGAGAACTTAGCATATAGCTTCTCCTCCCTCAATCTCTGCAACACAATACTCAAATGCTGAGCATGCTCCTCCTGACTACGGGAGTAGACTAGAATGTCATCAATGAACACAATCACAAATGAATCCAAATAAGGCCTGAACACACTGTTCATCGGATGCATAAATGCTGTTGGGGCGTTGGTCAGCCCAAACGACATCACAAGAAACTCATAATGACCATATCGGGTCCTGAATGTAGTCTTCATAATGTCGGACTCTCTAATCTTCAACTGATGGTAGTCCGAACGAAGATCAATCTTCGAGAACACCCTAGCTCCATGGAGCTGATCAAATAAATCATCAATACGAGGCAGAGGATACTTATTCTTCACTGTTACTTTGTTTAGCTGCTTGTAGTCAATACACATCCTCATGGATCCGTCCTTCTTCTTAACAAACAGGACCGGTGCACCCCACGGCGACACACTCGGCCGAATGAACCCCTTATCTAGGAGTTCCCTGGAGCTGCTCCTTCAATTCCTTCAACTTAGTTGGTGCCATCCGATACGGAGGAATGGAAATAGGCTGAGTGCCTGGTACCAAATCGATACCAAAATCAATATCCCTGTCCGGCGGCATGCCCGGCAGGTCTGAGGGAAACACATCAGGAAAGTCTCGCACAATGGGAACAGAATCAATACTGGGAGTCCGGGCCTCGACCTCCCGCACAAATGCTAAATAAGAGAGACATCCCTTCCCAACCATTCGTTGGGCCTTGAGGAAAGATATTACCCTGCTAGGTACATACTCGGTCGTGCCTCGCCACTCGATCCTCTGAATGCCCGGCATAGCCAAAGTGACTGTCTTAGCATGACAGTCCAGAATAGCATGACATGGAGATAGCCGGTCCATGCCCAATATAACATCAAAATCAATCATGCTGAGAAGCAACAGGTCTACTCGGGTCTCCAGACCTCCAATAGTGACCAAACAGGACCGGTATACGTGGTCCACAACAATAGTATCCCCTACCGGGGTAGATACATGTACTGGCAACTCAAGGCTCCCTCGGGTCGTGCCCAAATGAGGAGCAAAATATGTAGACACATAAGAATAAGTAGAACCGGGATCGAACAATACTGAGGCATCTCTGTGGCAGACTGAAATAATACATGTAATGACAGCATCCGAAGCAACGGCCTCAGATCGGCCCTGAAGAGCATAGAATCTAGCATGTTCGCCTGATCGGCCTCCTCCTCGAGGGCGACCCCTAGCTGACTGACCCTCACCCATAGTCGGCGGGGCGGGTGCTGAAGTAGAAGGACCAGATGACGAGGGCTGCCCTCTCTGCTGATAAGATCCGGAAACAAGACGGGGACACTCCCTACGGTGGTGCCCAAACTCTCCGCACTCGTAGCAACTCCCCGGTGCTGGGTACTGAGACTGATAAGGACCTCTCTGGCGCTGGAGTGGCCAGCTGATGAACTAGGCCGAGATGAACCCTGAGCGGATGGGGCCTGTGAAGAACTATGAGCTGGCATGGCACCGAGAGATGGCTGGCTCTGGTGCGAACCCTGATAACCCTGTCTAGGAGACCATCTGCGACGATCCGAGCGACCCGACTGCGAAGATCTGAAAGAGCGACCTCGGCTCTGTTGACTCTGGCCTCTAGTCTGAGTACCACTGGAACTAGCTGCACCTCAAGGCCTCTTGGCCTCCCTCTCATCCCACTGTCTGCGACAATCTGTCTCTATGTCGTGAGCAATATCCACGACATCCTCAAATGTACGACTCAAAACCCTCTCCCGAGTCATCAGAATACGAATGGGATAAATGAGGTCGTCCACAAAGCGACAAATCCTCTCTCTGTCGGAATGAACCAACCACGGTGCATATCTGGACAACTCTGTAAACCTGATCTCATACTCTGACACTGACATGTCCCCCTGACGGAGACCCTCAAACTGCCTACGC
This sequence comes from Nicotiana noctiflora, assembly GCA_032618575.1. Lineage (NCBI taxonomy): Eukaryota > Viridiplantae > Streptophyta > Magnoliopsida > Solanales > Solanaceae > Nicotiana > Nicotiana noctiflora. The sequence goes on from JASVEL010010276.1 coordinate 147,468, forward strand.
ATCTCCTCTCTCTGAGATCGAGGCACCCATTTCTCCAAGAACATGGTGGAGAACTCCGGCCATGATAGTGGTGCTGCTCCGACTGGCCTGCGGCGCTCATAAGCCTCCCACCAAGCGAAGGCTGGTCCCTGAAACTGAAAGGTAGTGAAAGATACTCCACTAGACTCCAATATCCCTGTCGTACGAAGCATCCGACGGCACTTATCCAGAAAACCTTGGGCGTCCTCGCCCGGAGCACCAGTGAACACTGGAGGAGATAACCTGGTGAACCTCTCGAGACGACGCTTCTCATCGTCTGTCATAGCTGGGACCCTGTCCCCCTGAATCTGATCTGCTAGCTGATTCGGAACCACGGGCTGAACTGGAGGAGCCTCTGGTGTCTGTAAGCCCTGCACTGCTGGCTCTGGAGTGCGCACTACGGGGGTCTGATGACCACCCCCGATCCCCGACGCAACTGCTGCAGTAGTAACTGAAACTGCTTGTGCTAGGCCAGTGCAGACTGCTAGTATCTGAGCCAGGGTCGCGTGTAGACCCAGAATAACAATGGGCACAGCTGGTGCCTGATCTGGTGCTGCTGGCACCTCTGCAACTGGGGGCTGTGGGTTAGCTGGCACTGCCTGAGCTGCCCTAACTCCGCCACGACCACGACCGCGTCCACGGCCTCTAGCAGGTGGTAGTGGTGGTCGTCCTCCACGTCCGGATGATCGAGTTCTCGCCATCTGCGAGAGAATAGAATGTCAAAGTTCAGTTCAAGTCAAAAGTAATCGCACGACAAGAATTCCAAGAATTGAAACTTTTCCTAAAAAGGTTTGCAGCCTCCCGAGGATAAGTACAGGCGTCCCCGCACCGATCCACGAGACTCTACCAACCGGCTCATGACTCGCGAGACCTGTTAACCTAGGCTTTGATACCAACTTGTCACGACCCAAACCCTGGTCGTGATGGCGCCCAACACAATGCTAGGCAAGCCCGACCATATTATCCCTTAAACCAGCCAGTTATTAATCAAGTTAAACTTAAACAGTAAAAAGATCATATCAGGTGATAAGCGAAAGATAAATCATACAAAGTACGGTCCCAACCATATCGTGGTGTCACGAGACTGAGCCTCTATAGAATAGCATCCTAATACAAACAAGTCTAGGCAAATAGGAAATCAACAAGATGATAAAGAAGGAGAAACAGGCTCTGCGGACGCTGGCAGCTACCTCGT